>OZ007578.1:9183351-9324782 GCA_963931925.1 Onchidella celtica | reverse complement strand
AATACTATTTTTATGGTGATTAATTCTTACTATAATTATACAAATTATTGTGCTATAGAAAGCTAGGTGATGGTGGTCCGGGAGTTGCTCGGTATATACCTGCTTTCTGCCCTCCGTTCCTCACTTTGTACCTCCCTCCTTTCTCTCTCTCTCTCTCTCTCTCTCTCTCTCTCTCTCTCTCTCTCTCTCTCTCTCTCTCTCTCTCTCTCTCTCTCTCTCTCGCTCTCTCTCTCTCTCTCTCTTCTCTCTCTCTCTCTCTCTCTCTCTGTCTTTCAAATAGTCTCATATGCCCATTTGTGTGCTACGTACGTTGTTCCTTTCAGAGGACGAAATTAATCGAAAAAGGTATACTATTTTCGAAAATAGTCGTGGTATTGGCAATGATAATATTATCAGCGGTCGCATTATGATCTGAGTATCAATTGTAACCTGTATACACATTTTGAAGTATGCATTTTTTGCGGTTTGGTCAGTTACTGCTGCCAACCATCGGCAAGTCTTGAAATATATAACAGGTATTACAATACTGATTATATTAAAATGTATGCCAATACAGGTTTATTAGCCATGGGAGATAGGCTGTGCCAAAATTACCCTAAACCATTTCAAGTTTACTGTGCATAAGCATTCAATGCACACGTACTTTTGTCACAGGGAAAAAAACAACAACTTGCGCAACCTCCGATTTCTGCGCACTTTGAGAACTAAAAATTAGAGAGCATATTGCTTTGCGGTGTCTGGAGTATTTTTGGTATTTGGTAATAAATTTCCGACGCCATTACAGCAAATGTTTTCAAATTGTCTCTGTAATATCTTTTTCAGTTATCAAGTCAGATCTACTGAGGTGAAGGCGAGGAGCACAAACGTCAAGCGAGACAACCAATATTGCTGGATTAGGAAAAAAGTGCATAATATGTTGTAAACAAAAAAAAAAGAGTGGAGGGAGTAATTCATCGTGACGACTTTTTGCCTTTTTTTTTTTTTTTTTGCTCCGCGCTACAGCCTAAAATGACCATTTCAAAAATTATGAATTTAAATTTTCTTAACTGTCAACTGTCACGATCACGTGCGTGAAGATGGTCACGATCACGTGTGTGATGAGTACCTAACTTATTTACCTTTCAAACCCAGCTAACAAGCCAAGCAAGCAGACCAGCGATCAACGGACACATGGAGTGAGATTTAAATTAAACGATATTTAATTATAAATGCATGACAAAACTTATGTCAAAACATTCAACTCATGATAATCACATACATAATCACAAAAACAGAGATACTTCAAATTTACTCTTGGGGATCATGGCTATTCTCTATTCCCCGTTTCACATCTAGATCTAATCCCTCTGTCTATAAACTTAACTACGTATACTTAATAGTCTCTGTCAACAGCTGCCCTCCTCGTTGATGCAGTTTCACGTCTCCAGAGTTCACACGATCCTTTCTAGATCTCTAACTTCGACGATAAGAGGGGAAACAGACGTCCCTGGCTTCACACAAATAAGAACACACAGTTCACACCCGCCATCGTAGATTACTTGTTCCTTGAGGGGTTCTCGACATCCCGTCCTCAAAGACTCTTCTTCTGCAAACACACTGCACACCGACGGTTCACACCCGCCATCGTAGATTCACGATCTTCTGATGGGTTCCCATCCTATCATCAGAACTCCTCAACTTCTGGTCCCCATGGCACGACCTTCCACTGGTCGCCCGGACCGATTAATTCTTCTTATTGGGAAATAAATGTGAACATCATGGATCCCTCACACACCTAACACTTCTGGTCCCCACTGGCACGACCTTCCACTTGTCGCCCGGACCGATAAATTCTGCGTCTTCCTTTAGGAATGAATAACTTGGGAACCTTCATAGATTCCTCACATACATGACACCCCTGGTCCCCATGGCACGACCTTCCACTTGTCGCCCGGACCACTTCTCGCTGCGTCTTCCTCTAGGGATGAATAATTTGGGAACCACGTGTGTCGAGCTTCTCCTCTACTTATACTCCCGAGGTTTTTGCACACGCGACTAGTTTAAAGCGAGTCGTGTGTATCTATTCACCTCATCAACAATGTTAAAAACCGTGTTTTCCCCTGCTAAGCTCACCCCCCTAGACTCGTGGCGCACAAGGCCACCGACCTTCCTCGTGATAGTAATCTTTCATGCTAGTCAACAACTTAAAAAACTCCCCTTCTCCCCTACTAAGTTTACCCCCTCTATACTCGTGGCGTACAAGGTCATCAACCTTAATCGTGACACAACTAATCCAACCCAATCGCTTTTGTATCGATTGATTGTGTTCATTCAAGTAACAGGTATTTTTAAATAAAAAGTTGTAAAAATGTAAAATACAATGATCATTGTCTTGGCTCCCTGTAGTTAGCCCATCGCACCGGAAACGAGTTTAATACGGGTTCAATTCAGTGCGCGCTATTTCCCTACCAGAAATGAGTGCGTAGTGCTGTGGTGCGCATGTAGTAAGACTAGAATATAGGGAGTTTTCTAGACCAAAACGAGAGAGAGAGAGATAGAACTGCGGGTTCACAGATTTACCCCGGATAATGCCGGGTACCTCATCTAGCTACCCCAAAAAAACAAAATTGTGTAAGGGATGCAACAAATATTTCGCGCTGCGCCCAGCTTTCTTCTTGCTTCAATGTCTAGTCTACATTGTGATGACCAAAAGAAAAGACTAGGTTGTACAAAGTTGTAGCCCAGATTGAAAGACCTTCTATAAAATGATGTATTGGACGCGCATATCCGTACAACATGTTATGCACACAATTCGGTGACGTAGAACACACAATGTGAATGAATCTTCTTCGTTCATAGAAGAGCGCTTACATTTTAGACCAATCAGGTAGAGCTACCCCAGCCCACAACATGTTGTAGTGCATATAACATGTTGTACGGATGTGCACTTTGATTATAAAAATACATTTGAGGTAAATTGGCTGTTATATCGCCACCGTTCAACGCTTATGGCATTAGTCATTTCTGACACTTTTGAGATTATAAGAAAAAACTGTTCCTCTTTCTTTCCCCTTCATTTGGTGATTTTACCATCATGATTCTATTGGATGATTACATTTTCTATTGGCGCGTTTCTTTTCTTATATATAATATGATCAGATAGTCCTCGTGCTCAGGAATGCAATGAACAGTCAGCTGCGTTGTAGCATATAACAGGCACGCCTTTATCGTCGAGTTGTGACGATATGGTGTTTTTCCCTTAATACGGCAGAATAGATCAGCACTTTTCTTAAGCCCTAATCTACGGTCGTGAGTCATAATGAGAGGACTTTGTGTGTGTGTGTGTGTGTGTGTGTGTGCGTGCGTGTGTGTGTGTGTGTGCGTGCGTGCGTGCGTGTGTGTGTGTGTGTGTGTTTGTGTGCGTGCGTGCGTGTGTGTGTGTGTGTGTGTGTATGTGTGTGTGACGAGGCAACCACGTGGACTCGATTACTGAAATTTGCTTAATAGGTATTCAGTATCTCCATAGTTCAATATCAGTTACGAGATTTGCTGCGAAATATTGAGAGCGATGTGCAAATATGTAACTTTGCTCTTGCCATCGAGTGTTCGGAAACATTTGAGGGTGAATCGGCGCGGAAGACTCAACATCCCAGATACTTTCAATTCATCTTGAGAAAAAAAAAAAATCATGGAATCAGATCTAGAGACGGACAATTTAAGACACTGAGACTCCCCTCTTGCAGTATTCGGTGTTGTTGGCTAGTGTTAAAAGATGGTGACGAGGAAATATTTGACAGTGATGGCACCACTCTGGTGCGGGCTTGTGGGTTGCTCCGCCCCATGACCTGTATGGGCCGGCGACATAGCAAAGGATACTAATATTAACCATCAATCAGTCTTGTGTATGCGTGGATTTAACATCTATCTTTCCCTCCTCACCCCTCCATCTACCAGTCTCTGTCTACCCAGTTTCAGACGAGCCATCAAAGGTTATGGAAAACTAATCCATTTACCATAACCAAAGATAACCCTGATACGGAAAGCTAAGATCATTTATTTTAACAATACTAAATTACTCTAGATTGCCAGATAACAGCAAAGTACTAATCAAATCTCGTGGCGCCATCGAAAAGGAGCGGGAATAAAAAAAAAACAACAACATTGAGACTCAATGCGACCTGGCACACCAGCCAACCAGTTGGATCTCAGAGAAACTCAATGTCGGGATGTCACCATCCATCTAGCCGGCCGATCAAAATCGGCTAGTTCGCGCTGAGGCTTATCTAAATAATTATGCAGCTTTCCAATTCCTGATGTTTAAATGAATTTTTCCGTGGAAGTTTGGCCGACAGACATTTGGCGGAAAAAGTGAACGGCCGAACAGACAAAAAATATACATGTAGGAAATTATATTTTATCCTCTCGTTTTTGCAGTGAATTTTTTTTTTGTTAATCATATTATCTTTTTTTTTTTTTTAGAGTATCCCAGGATGTATTTTTTTTTAGACTAATTGCCGTCAATCTTTAAATGTTTAAGAACATTTATTTTTGCTGTGTTTTCTGTAAAAAAAGAAACAAATTGAATTACATTATTTTAACTTTAAATATGTAAGAATATCAAATTATATTTTTACTGTATTTTCTCTTTTAAAAATTACACCATTTTATCCTTTGGTTTACGTGCAATAATTTGTTGTTTTTATTTTTTCATACGATGATATTACCCTTATACTTGACTTATAGTAAGCATTTACGAAGGAAGAAGAAATAACAAATACATTGAAAAGAAGAAATACAAATAAGAAATAAAATGTCAAAAGTCGATTCTGCCAAATATCCCTTGGAAGAAATGTCCGTTCGGCCAATTGTCCGTAGGTGAAATGGCTGGGAACTGAATTTTCTGATGTTTGGGTGAATTTTGTGCAACGGAATTTTGAAAACAATCACCAGTAAGGAGTGAAGGTTATATTGTATTTGTTGTTTGCGGAATAGCTGAGGACGATGTGCTGCGGTCAAGTAACATTTCCCTTTGACTAATATAGAAAGTAACAATTTTAGGCTAGTAAAACACCGAGTCAAGACTGTTTTGTCTTTGTTTTCGTGTGAGATGTGAATTATGCATGTGGTTAAACAGGGACCTCACCCACCATTGAGACTGTGACACGCCTGTCTCGCCAGATGATCCAGAAAAAGTTCCAAGTCTAAGACAAAATCGGCAAAAAATAGACGTGACTCAGTGTCCCACAAGCCTTGCGCCAAACAAACGTCACAAGGCCAGGGGTTTTGCTTGGTTGTTTATCCAATGACGGACAAATCTTTCAATAGTAGGAATAAATGTAAGGATTTGAATTTAGAGCTCAACTATAGGTTGAACGCATTTAGAATTGAACTTTGAATGGGCAGCCATTTTACACGTACTCTAAGATCAAGGAATATGGCGCCCTATAGTGGAGACTCATAGATCCTGTTGCGAAAAAAAAGGAAAAGCAATACAATCAAACATCACAAAGCATAGAATAGAAGGCGTTGATTTGTACAAGCTGCCTAAGAACAGATGGCCAGCTAACAACAGAGCGAGCTGCCAGACATCACTGTCATATTATTATCGTAACATTTTTCATTCTTTAGTCCCGAACGCAGTGCCTACACATTTGATCAGTCCAATTATTATTAAGTGGATTTTTCTGAACCATGGAGCTGGAAATGTCTTTTCTGTTTTTTGGTCCACAAACGTGTTCTTCTCTCACTCAGTTCCTCTACTGCCTTCCCCTAGCGTGTACGAATCCTTGGCGCAGAAAAAAAAAGCTTTTGTCTTTGTCTGACGTTCGATATCGACAACCGAACTAGCACAGAATTGGTAGGCATTTTCCATAGCGTCTACCAATGCAATGGCGGGCGGAAGTACCGGTAAGCAAAGGGGGCATGTGACTGAGATAGATCACTGATTCCAGAGAAAGGGAGAAACTCAGTTTACAATGTAAGCATCTAGGCCATGGGACCAAACTTGTAGCTTGTCATTCCGCTACGCACTTGAGGGGATAAGCTGATTTTCTGCATGCAAGCTCTTATGCATCTCCCCTTCACAAAAAACCAATGTTGTCATTTCAAGTCTTGCACATTTTTGTATATTTTGTATGTAAAGTGTGCCAAAAAATTATAATTAATGATGCGAATTGATTTTGCCATTTAAACAATGCTATTTTAATCAACCAATGGAACTGAGCCTTCCGCCGCGAAATCCAAAATGGCTGCCTCCATGATGGAATGCTGTATGCACACTAAGAAAGATGTAAATAGCAATATAATTCAGTTTTCTTTGAAAAGTTGGATGAAATTTCGAGAATAAACAATCATGTGCTTTCTCTCTCTCTTTCTCTCTCTCTCTCTCTCTCTCTCTCTCTCTTTCTCTCTCTCTCTCTCTCTCTCTCTCTGTCTCTCTCTCTGTCTCTCTCTCTCTTACAATAAAACTAGTAATCTGCAGTCCTGCTTCAGAACTCATGCGCGCCAGGACACTGAGCACCAAGCGTTACTTTTTATGACCTGCACGGTACTATAACAGAATGGAACAAGATGGAGGATGAAAATGACAGCACGAGGAAACAATGCATTTTCTATAAATTCAAGAACCAAACTAATCAAAATAATAAAAACTTCCGTGCACCCTCCGCGGTATTTGAAATGGACATGTAAAATTGGGTTAGTAGAGGTGGTCTAATAAAAAAGCCTTTTGCGTTCAAAGGTGGAGATTTTGTGAAATATATAATTATGTAAAACGAAACAAACATGCAAAAATACAGATGTTACATAGCAATAAACATTTTTTTAAAATAAGTTATTAATGTGCACAGTTATTGATGACAACACTTGATTTTTAGTCAAAGATGGTTACTGGGAACATATTAAAACCATGCCTAGATTTTCCCTATGGGGTGCGTAACGAAATTTACTTTAGAGACTAGCTAGGATTTTGGTCCCATGGCCTAATCGGGAAAGTGAAGTATTATTAGCCTGGCAGAACAGAAAGTCCCACAGCAAGTCCCACTGTCAAAGTCAGTACTGGATTTAGACATAGCTAAAAATGTTTCAGCTTTGGACCAAACTATCCAAGGGGCTCTCACAAATTGCCGATGTCAGAATGTCCTTTATCATATCTATCTATCCATGTATTAATTTATTTATGTATTTAGTATTCTTATTATTCTTCTTATTTTTTATTTTTATATTTTATTCATTCTTTATATTTTGAAACTAATATAAATAACATTTCTAATAATATTTGAATCGGTGTTACACCCCATTAATTTGAAAACAATCTTTAACATCTTACTTTAAATATCTTGTCACTAAAGAGTGAAATTTTCGTATGTTTTCAATTTTTGCTTTCCTTTTGTCACTGCCAAAGGTCCTGATTTGGTATGCACCATTTTGAAACCCAATGGTGTAACTTTTTAACAAAGCGCCTCCCATGCTGTATACAACTTAGAACCTAAGTCTAAACTCGGCACCTTTCAAAGTGGTTGGATGAAAGCAAAAGAAGAACTGCACATTTTCTAGGCCTAGAGAAAGTTAGAGAAAGAGGCAAATTTTAGTACGAATCTGCAAATTGATAATGGCGCAGTCCTTAGTAGTGTTTAACTCTTTGTGTGCCAATCACCGGTATATCAGTTCTTCCACTGGTCACATTTGTGCCAATCACCGATGTATTGTTGCACAAGAATGCTAAGCTTTTTTGTTTCTGGAAGAAAAAAAGTCGACTTTCTATTCATAAATGTTGCTGTAGTTAGTCTTCATTCATCTCCTCCACTATTTTCTTCCTGTATCGGCAGACATCGAAATATTCATGGCACACAAAGAGTCAAGCTCGGTTATTTTGATTTTTGACCCGCTATTTCTCCCCAACGTCAGCTCTTCACACGCTTGGCCCCGAACCCCCCCCCCCCCCGTCATAAGAGCCTACGGCCCTTAGAATCGTGAACATCTATGATAAGATCCTGACCTAAGTGACATTTTGCATGGACTGGTTGATGGTTACATTAGAAACACTGGATAATATCAATTTTTTTAAAATAAAATGTTTAAAATTCCTAAGATGTCCCTTAAGACCATGGGTGAACAATCTTTTTTCTTTCAAGGGCCTCAGATTTGAAATTCTCTGCGTCTGTCTTTCACAGAGCCTGAAAATGTTATGATTTTTAAGCATCCTGTGAAGAAACATCTTTTTACACTCTGAATGCCAATCTATGTGGGTTTTTTTTTTTTTTTTTAGTTATGCCTGTGTATTGTGAGTGTGATTTATATGATATAAATGTTGTAAAGCGCTTAGAAACTGCTTGTCAACGGGATGAAGCGCTGTGTAAATGCTATGTGTTATTATTATGATTACCTTTTTTTTTTTTAAATAAATAAATAAAAACAAACTTTTCGATGTACCACCGTAGCTGAAAAGATTGCGCACGATTCCCTGACTCCCCCGCCACCCACCCCCATTCCCCCTCCATTTAAGCTTTTCATAAGCTTGTCATACTCTGGCTGCAACCCCCCTCCCCCCCCCTCCCGCTTCCGTACGTACGTACATATATGATTGGTCCTTCATTGGACGGGGTCACTACACACTCTGGTTTGCAATGAAGGACCACTGGGTCCAAAAGACACCAGAACAGAGCACAACAAAGGATAATCACATTAACACAGGGCTCGACTCACAGGGATCCTTGGCGGCTTTTCTAGACATCCCACAGAAAGCTTCCTGGTAAGGCTTGCATTTATTCTCGCTGATGTCGAAGAGCTCCGGGTAAGGGCACTCAGATTCGTAGTCTTCAAAGAATCCGCTGTCCGGGTAATAGAGGGTACCTGGTTTCTTAGAACAGTTGTAATAGCGCTGGCATTCTGTCGGGTGGCCGATGAGACCCTGAAAGCCTCGAGTACATTCCCGCTGGGCATGTTCACCTGGAGATGAATAATAATTTTTTTTTAATTTGAGTACAAATGGATTATTTAGCTTGGGGTAAGTGTGTGGTGGGTAGTTGTTGTTTGCCGGGGGGAAGGGGGTGTCTTAGAGATGATGAGGACTTTGAAAGCCCAAAAAAAAAAAAAAAAAGTTGAAACTCCATGATTGATATGCATATGCAGAAATGACTTACCTTTGATATTACATGTAGAACTTATAATTGTGGCTAGAATACAATTTCTATTAGGTCATAGTTAAATGGAAATAAAGGATAAAATGTTTAAGAATCTCCAGACTTTTCATCTGAATTTTAAGATTTTTGAAATTGTCAGATATTCAAAGAGTTTATTCAGGGTATTGATATACTCCAGATTTTAAACTAACTTTAGGTATAACGTTAAAATGAAAGAAAGAAAAAAAATGTCTGCAACATCGTTCTAATTACACCTACTCTAGAAATAATTTTCAGGGTTGGGGGGGGGGGGGGGGTAATTTACTAAGACTGTTCATAAAAAGGAGGAAGAGATATTGTCCTCATTGTTAAAGTAGATATTTTGAAGTCTTTAACATAAGTTACACTCGAATTTTTCACGGATCAAATATTATAATATTTTGTCTATCAAAACTTATTAGAGCCTTGAATTGTAAATTTATGGCGATAGCACAAATATTACAGACTCGAAGGTCCGTGTATAACAGTCAATGAAGTTTTGCAGTGATATACTATTGCATGTTTTGGGGGGTATACTATTGCATGTTTTGTTGTTGTAGGTTTTGTTGTTTTCAGGATGAGCGGAATCAACATCGATTTTCACGAAAACTGTCGATTAGATTTATTGAAAATTTACATAGACTAACATTTCATACTAAGTCTTATGGAACTGATTTTTTTCACTTGTCAGACTATAGAGTGATTTGGGGTTGGTTTCTGTATGATTTCAAAAAATAATAATCAGATCAAAATTTTAAAAAGAAAAAAAATTAATACTAAGCTGTGGGAAATGCTAAATTTAGTCTAATTCTTATTTTTTACAAAGCGCTGAGAAGCAAATTCAACGTTAGACCGCAGCCTAACAAATAGAAAATCAGTTCCAAACGGCCAGTGTGAACTATCAGTTCGTGCAAAATTTGAAATGAATATAAGAGACAGTTTTCAAGAAAATCCATGTTCATCCTGCTCATTCTCAAACAGCTCCATCGCTAGTATTTGCAATGGCTTAGCAACACAAGGCTACAACGATGTACATGTCAATTTTGGTGTAGTATAATGAAACTTACAAATAAATTTCCATAAATTTGTTTGGTAATTACTGACTGAACAAAAAACAAACAAACAAACAGAAAAAAAAAAGAAAACAGAAGTTTATAGTAATACTTGACAAAGAAGGGAAAACAGGAACTCTTTCAAAGGAGTTATGTTAACACTGTTTCAAAGATGTTCTCACGTGCGTGACGTAAGAGTCAAGTCCGCCTTTTTTTTTTTTTGTTGTTGTTGTTTTGTTTAGTCTAAAACAGAATCAACATCGATTTTCTGGAAACGTTTCTGTTGAATTTATTTGAAATTTTCGTTGGCTGGTATTTCAGACTGAACCCAATGGAACTGATGTTTTATTTGTTAGAGTGTAGCCTGATTCTGAGTTTGTTTCTTTGCGCTTTGTGAAACATAATTAATAATTAGACCAAAGTATTAAACAAATAAAATTCTACAGTGCTTAACTGTGCAAAACACTGAAATGTGTATTCAGGTTAGATAAGAATCGTCAGTGAACTATGCACTGAAATACAAATCCAACAGCAAAATTTTGAAAAATTTGATGTAGATTTTGCTTATCTATTTAATAAAGAGACGGACTAGAAGGGCATTTCGGTCCTCATCATACGTGGTCCCGGGTTCTAAGTCTGCACTGAACTAAACGCTTTGATAAAATACTTACGTGTGCAGGTGTCGTACAGTGAGTTGAAAACGACGCATGTCTGGTAGAATTCGCTGTATCTGGCGATGGGCTGAGGCTTGCATCGTTTGAGGATGGGTTTACCCCGTGAGCAGGTGAAGTAATAACGACAGTCATCAGGGTGAGCATACAGAAAGGGTGAGGGCGTGGGATTCAGCTGGGAGGGCTGAGGGCACTGGTTGAGCACATCCACAGACATCTCGTAGCTGCTCGCCACAAACCCAACAGTGGCTAGCACGGTCACAAGTCGGAGTAGCATCTTGTTTGAAGAGTCGACCTGGAATAAGCAGAATATTAAGAGAGATGAACATCAGATCTTTTACCGGGGAGACGAAAAAACTTCCTCATTGTGAAAACTGCCCCACCCATTCCGTATATAGACTCGCTTTGTATCCTTTTTTTATACAAAGTTGTACTTATCAAGATCAGTCTTGACTGATTTAAAAGAGATATCGCTAAATATTCACGACTGCGTTTAAATAGGGCATTTAAGTTGGACGGCATCCGGGATCTTTGTAGATCACATTCAATTATGAACACGAGCGCGACATCATATATCACGACCTGTGAATGTGAATTCGCCATGCGTATGGCTGGGACAATGTATGAATTGGAAAACACTCCTGATTTTCAAGGCCGTCACGTTGTATTGAAAATATGACCTCCAGAAAATAAAAACAGCTCCTGAAATAGGTCGGCGTCTGTTTCTTGGTGCCACAATTATTATTACTATATCGACTAAATGCTAGCACCAACATGCTCAGAGAGGAATTACTGAAAGCTCATTAGCAGAGCCAGTTAGTGATTTTTTTAAAAATGAGTATTTGTGGGTGTATCTGGCAAAACCGGGCTATAGGTGAAATGTTTATACCTCTTTAGAAAACGCAGAAAAATGACTAATCTTTCATTATTATAAGAAAATAAATATTGTTCCCCTTTTGGAGGGCTTTTCTCAGGGATTTAGTCTTTCTCCTTATGTCCAATTCCGTTAGATGTACTCATATTTGGTGGTAAATAGAGATCTATATATAATTACGGAAGAATCATCTCTGCAGAATGGCCTTGACCATTAGAAAATGGCCACTGATTTTCTCTATTATATAATGAAGGGATTTTTGTTGGGGAGGGGTGGGTTTAAAAGACTGACAGGGACAGCGATGCTCCAGCGATGTCCTCTTGTTGACATGCCATTAGAATTTCCTTGCGTTTCAGTACAAGACTATCAAACAATTATATTATCATGATCATTGCCTTTCATCGCATTTGACTAACTGGCTTTTTTTTAATCTCCCTTGACATTCGTATCCATTTGATTTGGCATGAGAAACATCAACATTGACAAGCATGATAGACACACACATAGAAACGTTGTCTCAACGATAAAAGAATTCATACGAAGAAGAAAGAACACGGGGCACCATAATTTAACGTGGACAATGTAAAAAAAAAAAATATTCATGTTTCACATTAAAGAGCTCTTCAGTCCATTTAAACTGCAGCCTACTGGTTTACATCGCATGTTCAAATGAGGTTATTTATTTATTTATTTACTAGATGAAGTTCCCGGCATTACCGGGATAAACCTGTGAACCCACCGTTCCCTCTCTCTTCTCTCTTTTTGGTCTAGAAAGCTTCCCATAATTATTTTACACTCTTACTACAGATTTCATGCACACCAGAGCTCACCCATTTCTGGTAGGGAAATTGCCCGCACCGAACTGAACGCGTATTAATACATCTTTTCCGGTGCAGTGAGCTTACTACTGGGAGCCAAAACAAAGATCATTGTATTTTACTTCTGGGCGACTTGTAATTTAAAAATACCTGACTCTTGAATCAACATTATCGGTCGACACAAAAGCGATTGGACTGGATTCGTTGACACTTAGGAAAATTAATTTTATGATTTTTGAAACTGTCATTTAGGCTCTAGCGTTGAGCAAAGAAAGGGTCAAAATTGCACCACAATGAATTACTCCCGCCACTATTTTTTTTTATAATAAGATAAGATACTAGATGAAGTTCCCCGGCATTATCCGGGATAAACCTGTCAACCCATTGTTCTCTCTCTCTCTCTTCTCTCTCTCTCTCTCTCTCTCTCTCTCTCTCTCTCTCTCTCTCTCTCTCTCTCTCTCTTGGTCTACAAAGCTTCCCATAATCTACAGTCTTACTACAGATTTCATGCGCACCAGAGCACCACTCACTCATTTCTGATAGGGAAACGGTGCGCACGGAATTGAACGCGTATTAATATTGTTTCAGTTGCGATGGGCTTACTACATGGAGCCAAAACAAAAATCATTGTAGTTTACATTTTTACTTTTTATTTAAAAATACCAGAAACTCGAATCAACACAATCGGTTGACACAAAAGCGATTGGACTGGATTAGTTGACACTTAGGAAAATTAATTTTATAAGTTTTGAAACTGTCATTTAGGCTGCATCGTCGAGCAAAAAAAGGGTGAAAATTGCACCACAATGAATTACTCCCGCCACTATTTTTTTTTTTTTAGAAGTTCCCGGCATTATCCGGGATAAACCCACCGTTCTATCTTTCTCTCTTTTTGGTCTAGAAAGCTTCACATATTCTACAGCCTTACTACAGATTTCATGCCCACCAGAGCACTGCGCACTCATTTCTGGTAGGGAAATTTGCGCGCACCGTATTAATATATCGGTGCGGTGGGCTTACTACAGGGAGCCAAAACAAAGATCATTGTATCTTAAATGTTTACGACTTTTAATTCAAACATACCTGAAACTTGAATCAACACAATCGCTCGATACAAAAGCGATTGGACTGGATTAGTTAACACTTTGGAAAATTAACTTTATAATTTTTGAAACTGTCGTTTAGGCTGTAGCGTCGAGCAAAAAAAAGGGCAAAATTGCACCACAATGAATTACTCCCGCCACTTTTTTTTTTTTATAATAAGATAAGAATAATAAGATAAGATGTATGTGCAATCTCAAGTCTTACCCGTTAACCCTGTAAAGGTCCAGGCTTTGAATGATGACAACAATCACAAAAACTGGCAAATGTTTTTATTTTGATAAAATAGATGAGATACCCAGCACCATTCGTGCGCTCTCTTCCCCCCCCCCTCTCTCTCTCTCTCTCTCTCTCTCTCTCTCTCTCTCTCTCTTTCTCTCTCTCTCTCTCTCGCTCTCGCTCTCTCTTTCTCTCTCTCTCTCTCTCTTTCTCTCTGTCTCTCTCTCTCTCTCTCTCTCTCTCTCTTCGTTTTGGGCTAGAATGCTTCCCATATTCTACAGTCTTACCAGAGAGTATAGTATAGAGAGGTTTCACTATTGGTCAATTGGCACTTCGAGACAAGGAAGGCTCTGCGGAACCAGTGTTAGCATGGAGGGGAAAGTAGGTCGCTGTGGTAAACGATACCCTTCTGTGCATTTCCACGGGACGTAAGAGCTTACAAACAGCTCTAAATAGTTTCAATCAACCCAAAATTATGAACAAACCACAGTAAACAGATATACACGCTATCTTTGATGAACAATTCTTCAATTTCTTGTTTACAACAGAGACCTAGTTTCGCGATTTGGCGGAAGTGAGATCTCTCTATAAATACATACTCTCTATTACAGATTTCATGCACACCAGAGCACTGCGCACTCATTTCTGGTAGAGAAATTGCGTGCATGGAATTGAAGGCTTAGTAATATCGTTTCCAGTGCGGCACATAATACAGGGTGCCAAAACAAAGACCATTCATCTTATATTTATTTGAAAATATCTGAAACTTGAATCAACACGACCGGTCGAGACAAAAGCGGTTGGGCTGGATTAGTTGACACTTATGAAAATTAATTTCATAATTTTTGAAACTGTTATATTTTAGACTGTAGTGTCGAGCCAAACTTGCACCACGATGAATTTTATTACTCCCGCCATTATTTGCTTTTGTAATAAAATTTGTGTTTTATATGAAATGTAAGAATCTAGGAGGCGCCTTGAGACCCCCTGCCCTTGAAAAAAAAATACCTTCATTATCATTATTATTATTATTATTACGAGTTTGCTTTTGATTTTGGAATTTACTTCCTTTGCTTTATCAAAGATACTAGAAATGATAAGATGGGACAGCTCGGGGTTTTCGCTTGCACAGATTTGGCAGCGCCACATTGTGGCGTAAGCGTGAGAGATGTAAACAAAGGCATTATTTACAAAGCCGAATAGAGAAAATGCCGATGTTTGTTCAGTGTTCAGCTCTCGCCCTAGACCTTGCTGAAAGTCGCTTATTTTGTAATTATAAAGCAATTCGTTTTAGGAAACTCTGGCTATTTTTTTCCCCTTTGAATAATATTCTTAGACCCACATGGGACCGAGGGTGCATATTCCGTTTATTACGTAACTCGCGCGCCCTGTCTCCCAGCAGCAAAAGCAAGTAAGAAAGTAAACAATAGCGGGAACTATGAAAGGTCTTGAAAATGTTTAAGGACTTTCCATTAACAATAACCTTAGATCTTCCTTCTTCTCGTTCTTCCTCCTCTTCTTTTTCTTCTCTAAATTCACGAAAAAATACACCATCATCGAGAACCACATCAACCGTTGCACCAGAGACACAAAGCAGTGCAATAACTAGCAGTCGAGCCCCAAGCGCTGTCGGTAGGCTAAAAATAACTTGTCGCGAGAGAGGTCGGGGAAGCCGCGCGCACATGACTAGATCTATGCCTAAGCCATCTCGTGAAAAATCTGTTTCACTCACTTTCTCCTCCTTCACCCACCTTTTTATGCTTTGCTTCATGGAAAAATTCATTGTTAATTAAATATTACATATTATTTTAAAATATGTGTTTCAGAGCCCTTTGCTGTCACAAATGGGTTAAAACAGGGTTGTGTCTTAGCCCCAACTCTGTTCAGCATCATGTTCTCTGCAATGCTACAAGAAGCCTTTAGCTCTCCTCCTCAAGGGGTAAGCATCAAGTACCGAACTGATGGCAGTCTATTCAACCTCAGGAGACTTCAGGCAAAAACCAAAACCAAAAGTACTCAAGTCTGTGACCTACTATTTGCTGATGATTGTGCACTTCTGGCACACGATGAGGATAGCATGCAAAACTGTGTTGATAAGTTCTCTAGTGCCTGTGACAACTTTGGCCTCACAATAAGCACAAAGAAGACGGAAGTGCTCCATCAGCCTACTCCAGACGACAAGTATCCTGTGACCCCAAATATCAAAGTCCATGACAGTCTTCTGAAGGTGTCGGAGAACTTCACTTATCTTGGCAGTACACTGTCTTCCGCGGCTCGTGTTGATACTGAAATTCTCTCAAGAATCAGCAAAGCCAGCTCTGCATTTGGGAGGCTTCGAAAGAGAGTATGGGATGTTGCCGGCATTCGCACAGACACTAAGCTGAAAGTGTACAATGCTGTGGTCCTTCCCACCCTACTCTATGGGGCTGAAACCTGGACAGTGTACCAATCGCATGCCAGAAAGCTAAATCACTTTCATCTGGCCTGCCTTAGAAAGATCCTGAGGATCAAATGGCAGGATAAAATTCCAGACACTGAGGTCCTCAATCGTGCCAAGGAATTGAGCATCTTCTGCCACCTGAAAAAAATTCAGCTACGTTGGGCAGGACATGTTGTCAGAATGCCCGACTCCAGACTCCCTAAGCAAATCTTCTTCTCTGAGCTCTCCAATGGAACGAGGAATGTTGGGGCCCCAAAGAGACGTTACAAAGACACTCTCAAGCAATCACTGAAGGCCTTTGCCATTGATGTGAGTGAGTGGGAAAAGCTCTCGCTTGATCGTGCAAATTGGAGGGCGGCCCTTACCAGAGGCAGCAAAGCATGGGAAGCTGACAGAGCCCAGCAGGCTATCAAAAAAAGAGAACGGCGCAAGAAAAGGCCCAGTGGTACTGAACCAACGGAGCACTCTTGTCATTTATGCGGAAGGGTCTGCAGGGCAAAAATAGGACTTATCAGTCACATGAGAAGCCATAAGTCATGAAAGAACAGTCTTTCCATTCTGTCCTCTGTGTCCTTTAGTTCTCTTTATTGTCAATGTGTTGAAATTCTCAACAATTTCTGTTCTTTATTCCTCTGGTGTTGTTAAGGTCATCATCATACCTGATGGACGAACTATTATTATTATTATTATTATTTTAAAAATATTTTGGCGTGAAATTGTCTCCGGAAGCGAAATCAAACGGTGTTGTGTCTTATTTCTATAGGTAGAATGCGCATATCCACCATCTTGTCTGTCCGGACCCACTTAAGGCGTCGCGAACCAATCGGCGGCGAGTTCACCACTGTAAACAATGACACGTGTGTATACGCACATGGGAGACGTTCGGGCAATTCTTTCACTTCCTTTCTCTTGTTTACACGGATGGTAGGGAATCGGACCAGCTTGGATCCATCCTTTCCACCCCTGTCATAACAGTCAGCTGCAATGCAACCAGCAGGCATTTTAACTGCTTAGACATAATATCTCGAAGTTACACTCATCAGCTGATCCACCGGCCATCTTGTTTGGCGGAAGTACAAAACAAAAACTCTGTGACGTCATGCGTATTCTACCTATTCCATTGTACGAAGCACTGGCTCTGCTGGCAGAGACTGGGCGGTGCCCGGGACCGGATGTAAACGGCAGGCTATTACCGAGGCCCCAAGAGGTGGGTGTCTGATCTTATCAATCTAGTATCTTTGGCTTTATTAAAACAAGGCTCATCAGTCACCTGTTTCAACGCAAATTCTTTGTCACAATTTGATATACAATTTTGTTTCAATTTTTAATTCATTCAACGATGTAGCCATGATCTCGTCGTAGATAAACGTACACTTTTCTCATCATTAAACTAGGCATCATAACCCATAGAGAAAAAAAAAGACCCGCATTTGTAAGTACAACAGAAATAAAGTTATAAGGAAATGGTTTTTCTTTATTTAAACAAAAAATACTATACAATACAACCCGTCGGCGGAGGATTCCCTGGCAAAACCAGATCCGACAATGCCCATTTGCCCAGTCGGCGAAGTTTGGGCAAGTTTTCTCAAGGATACTAGAAACGATAAGATGGAACAGCCATGGTATTTTGCGTTTACATCACAGACTTCGCACACGCCCTCTAACCAGGAATGCTTGGGAGACATAAACAAATGGCATATTAATTTTGACCAAGCCAAACAGAGAAAATACTGATTTTTTTTTTTTTTTCAGCCGTCCCCCCCAGGACCTTAACAGAAGTCGCTTACTTTATGATAATTACTGCAACCTCTGATTTTCTTTTTTTAAATGTGGTAGCAATGTAACAATTTTTTAAACTATTTTTTAATTTTTTTAAATAAGATGGGACAGCAATTGGTGAAATATCTCTCTCTCTCTCTCTCTCTCTCTCTCTCTCTCTCTCTCTCTCTCTCTCTCTCTCTCTCTCTCTCTCTCTCTCTCTCTCTCTCTCTCTCTCTTTCTCTCTGTGCAGTCTAACAAATAAAAAAAAAGGTATAGTGTGAAATATTGGCTCTTGCAAAATTCCAAATAAATCTAACAGACAGTTTTCGAAAAAATCAATGTTGAGAGAGAGAGGGCGAGAGACAGACAGAGAAAGAAAAAAAAATACATAAAGACCAGAAGAGAAGAAAATGAATTAAATATTCAGACTAAAAAAGTACAAGGAAATATCAGCCAAAAAGAAAATTACGTGAAGACTATAATAGAAAAAAACAGACAATGATTTACAGATCACAATAGACTCTATGCGACTTTTGTTCTTGTTCGTTCCAACTCCACTTATTGCACAATAAAGAAATTCGACTTGTATTTAAACGTTTGCGGCTTTAGTATTAAAAAATCTTTTATCACAGGGAATTAGAATAAATCGGAAGTATTATACCTCTTCTAGTTCTACATACATGTACTAGTATAAGATGTGCCGTATTGCAGAAAATGTAGATCAAACAAACAAAAACTGAAATGGCGAATAATTACCTCAGTGTATTTAGAGTCTCACATCTCAAAAGAAAAATGACATTTCTCGACTGAAATCGCTGGACCAGCCACGGGCAAACATAACGACCAACTGAAATTGTGTGTGGCTCCGGGTGGAACGAATAGCTCCACAGAGTATTCTTTTTCCTGCTTGGCTTTTCTGTTCCCCGCCAACCAATGGCAGAACGCGAGTGGCAGGGTGACGCATTTCTTGCGCTCTTGTTAACAAGAATAGGACGTCTTGTTAAACCCTTTAAACCCAGCCTCCGTGGTCTTGCGGTGGATACACTCTACTATTGTGTCGAGAGCCGTGTGGTAAACGATCGTAACTCAGTTTCACAAAAATTTCAGGGAAGCAAAAAAAAAAAAAAAAGAAACCGAACAACTTTCTTTATCAAGCTTATTATTACGAAATATCAAAAATGTTATTTACACTTTAGTTCTCAGAATTTAAGACCCAATTTATCACACAACCTGCGGGCTGCCAAGGGTTGCAAGTTTTCCAAATATCTATAGTTATTTTTTTTTAAATTCGAGTTACATTGTTTGTCATGCGGCCTTTGATATCGCTTCGGCAAGTACCAGAACTTTCCCCGCCCCTTTGTCCTTCTCTTCACGGTCACTTACACCCCCCCGCCCCCTTTCCATCTTTCTCTCTCTCTCTTTGGCTATTTATGATTACGTTTAAAGTCAGTCGAGTACAGGTGGAGTGGTTCCACCGCTGTGCTTTTTTAAAAATTCTGCCATATTGCGAAAACTCCAAGAACGCTGTTTACCTTCGCCGTACGCCGCTAAAGACCATGTGTATACATCTACGCTAGAAACTATACGCAAGGCGTACGTCATGGTGTCTAATTGACACCACACTGTTTTATCTTTATAACAATTCATAGGGACTGACTGTCAGACCCCAGAACGTACGAGTAGGGCTGAACGGATAAAAGAGATTTTTTTCTCCGTTGGAGGTAAGTAAATGTGTGCATGGTCGGTATGAAAGAGAAGCAGTAGAACGTATGTAAAGAGGGTGGGGTGTGTGTGTGACAATATGCACGGTCAGTGTGGAAGATATACAGTAAATGTTATAAAGTTTTGCGTGGATATTTTCATTGCTACAACCCAGCCCCACCCCTACGTCAATCCAATGTAGATTTGTGCAGGATTTCCAAAGGGTTGGTAGGATTACCGTAAGGGACGGCTTCCTTATATCAAACCGATGTCGTTGCGATGTTAACCAGTGGATATAGTCATTAAGGACAGTGTCATTCTTATTAAAAATTTATGCAAAACATGACGTCAACCCTATAATAATATGTTAGACTTCAGCACTGTTGTTGACTGAGAACATTCACAAAAAGGACTTAATGAATTGTCCTTCCGTGCATATGTGAAATTTCTTGTATTTACGTTTTCTTATTGAGCAAGTTCTTGCCATTCATTTATTGTCTCTTTAACATTTTTGTTATGGTTTATTGAGATCTTTGGGTTTCTCGGGGGCCTGAGCCTAAGGTTGTTGGCCCCACTTTTGTTTTTGTTATTCTATTTGGAAATAAGTTACAACATCAAGAATTGCCTGTGGATAATACGTTCCCAACCAGTGAAAACTGCCAGAGATAAGGGCCTTATATCTGAAGGCTGATGTGCTTGGGCAAACACTGTAAACACCTGGCTGTTTAACATATCTTTTATCACCTGTCATTATTTGTGCTGGAGAAATTCGGTTATGTTGAACTTCAAGGGCGAGCGATGTCACCAATGCGGTAAAAGTTAAGTACAGAGTACAGGAGCACGCAACCAGTGGTATTTCAGCATTATAATCTACCTTAGCCTCCCCCCCCCCACCCCCACCCCTTTCATCATTTTAATATCTTTACTTTCTTGTATTACTGTCTCGCTTATACTAAATAAGAAACTCACTGAATCGTTTCTCTATAGAATATTCAAGAATATTTGGGGTGGGGATGGGCTAGAGGGAGGTATACCCAGCCAGCAAGCCCACGTTAATCCGAAGTGGGACTGACCTTAAAGCTGGGTTCTCATGTGTACGGAAACGGAAACGGCAAAAAAATCCCTCATAATAAAATGACAGAGTGTTTCCATGTGTACGGAAACGGCGTGCGGAAACATTCTTTCTATTTCACTACTTGAAGGCTCTTTGACGTTTCCGTTTCCGTATACCTGAGAACCCAGCTTAAGTCTGCCATTTGATGTAGGAAATCCACCCCCCCCCCCCCGGCAACCCCTCACAGTAACGCTACCAACCCTACGGAAATCCTGTCCAAACCTACATCGGATTGACTTATGGATGTTGTATTTTCCATGCCAAAAATGAAATTGATTAGAAGATCACAGACGATAAAAACTGTCTACTGGAGTTAAATTTAGTTGTATCAAGGATACTACAAAAAATAAAATGAGACACTCCCTTCCTCGCACCTCTAAAACAAATCGTACACACAGTTTGCGCGCTGATTGGGGGAGAGGCCAATGGCGCACAGCATGAAACGAATGCTTTATAGAATGTTAAATTAATGATGAGGTTTTATTTTAGGCTACTGCGCCCTAAAAAAAAAAAATAGCCAGAGGTTTTCCATGGCGATTGAAGTTAAAATTACAAAATAAGTGACTGCAATCAAGGCTTACAGCGACATCTGGACAGTCAACAAAATTCAATATTTTCCCTATTTGGCTTTGTAAAGTGCCGCATTGTTCGTTATTTAGGCACATTTGCCGCTGGGTGGCTGTGCGAAATCTGTACACGCTGAAAGCGCCAGCTGCCTTATCTTATTGTTTCTAGTATCTTTGATTGTATTTCGAAAACAGATTTATCGACTATCTGTGGATTTGGTACAGTGCAATGCAATAAAATACAATGTACCGGTATTATCATAATTTATGTACCACGTTAAAGGATATATCAATAGAACAACAAGAAAGTTCATTCAAGCCATGAGATCTGTCTACATCATTTATTTCCTCAGGACCTTAGCACTAGCATTGTCGATGTGAAACCGTAGTTAGAATGGCGTATTGTTCATGTAGAAAGCCAAGACTTGGAGGGAGGGGGTGGGAGAGAGATGGGGGGAGAGGCAGGAGACAGAGAGAAAAACAAGGAATCAGACAGAAAGAGAGACAGAGAAGAGAGAGAGAGAGAGAGAGAGAGAGAAGGGAAAGGAGAGGCGAGGTATTGAGAAAAGCTACAAGAACACAGAATATAGACATAGAGGAATAACAGTGGAACTATCAAGGCCTATGGGATAGGGGAGGAGGGGGAGGGGAGAGAGAGGGAGAAAGGCGGTGAAACAAGAACACGGATAAGGATTTTTGGGGGTGAGGCGGGGGTGTTACCGCAGGGAAGTCCGAAGCAAATGAAGCCAAAAAAATCTGATATCCCCATAAGCCTCCGCCGCTTCCTTTCGTAAACATTAAATTTGAATGTCATGACACGTCTCCATCAGCTGGGACAAGTAAGGACCAAAGAACTTGCAGTTCCTTGTCATGGGCTTAATTATTCGTTAATCTGTGGCTTAACTCTCCGCTGTTTCCGCTTGGGTGATTGCTTGTGAAGTCAACAACCCATAAAATGGTGACCCGGCTGTACTGTGAAATTCTTACCAGATATAATGTTAATTTATCTTGTTTATCCCGTGGTGAATAGACGGTTATCCTTGAAATGTCATATTCTGGCCCCGGTGTAGAAAACGCCGGGTTAAAGAAAACGCAAACACTGAAAGATACAGAGGACCGTTTTTGTCCTCTGCAATTCGCCTCAACAAGCCATTTTAACTAGATGTGTGTCACATTTCACTAAAGTTCTTTACCATGTCACCTCATGTTAGTATGCCTGTTATTGGCTTATTGAGCTGTGATAATTATGTTTATGTAATGCGTAAGATATGTATACCATGTATGTGCTGTTGAACGCTCTGTGAAAGAGAATTTCTCTCATGAGATAATAATTATTCTTATCTTATCTTATCAATTGTCAGGCCAGAGTTTTCTGCTATTGTATGACAGTACACAATACAGCCTGCTACTGTCACCCCCACTGTCTTGTGGGTCATCTCGGGAGAGAGGAAGACTAGGGGAAGGTAACCCTGAATACAAATACCACACTGCCTTGTGTGTTGCTATGATAGCAAAGGCTATGGGAGTAAACCCAGACAGAAAATCAGGAGTGGAGACCCGAAGGTGGTTGTCAGGGAGAACTGCATCAAACTGGCTTCCAGCATCTCCTGCAGCCGGACTAGTTCCAAATGTATTGACCTGGTCTCTCCCTTGGGTTTAACTAGAATGGCAGAGAGAGGGGTGGTGCCTCTGGGCAAAGCACCATCTCTTAAAAATAGCCCAGGCAAGGCAGCAAAACGAGGAGGCGTTTGCTCGGGCTTGGCAAGCGTCTGTCTCTCCTCTATAAGCCCACCCATTTCCGATTTGGAGAGGACACTCCAGCCATCCGTTACGGATGGGCACAACACGGGAGGTGGCAGTTACCGGTGATAAGCTCAATCCATTTGGCGTACGGATGAGCGCCAGGGGTCCCCTCTGTCGGTGGGAGCGGCTTTTCAGCTGCATTGATCAACTACCGCCCGCCGTAACCTGGGCAGCCCCCAGGCAGTTGGGTGTTGTTCCGCCACGTCAGCCTGCTTCATAAGGTGGTTGGAGCTAGACCAAAAGTCAAAAAGCTGACGTAAAGTGTGCACCTGGCAAAAACAGAAAAATACTAAAACTTGGTACCTGGAACGTCAGAACAATGCGCCCAGGCTTGCAACAGCAAGATCTCACTGATATTGACTCCATCAGGAAATCCCAAATTATTGATCGAGAACTTCAGCTACTAAACATCGACATCGCTGCCCTTCAAGAAACTCGACTTCCCGACTCCGGGTCAGTCAAAGAAGAAAACTACACCTTCTTCTGGCAGGGCCTTAGCAGCGAACAGCCGAGAATCCACGGCGTGGGCTTCGCCGTAAAAAACTCCCTTATCAATTCGATCGCAACTCCAATTGGAGTGTCAGAACGCATCATGACACTCAGACTGAACACCCGGTCTGGTTTTACCAACATTATCTGTGTCTATGCCCCAACACTTACCTCCTCTGACGAAACCAAAGACATTTTCTACGAGGCATTGCAGAGGACTCTCCACAACATCCCTCTCACCGAAGGCCTGCTAATTCTGGGTGATTTTAACGCTCGAGTGGGAGCAGATCACTCCGCATGGCCAAAGTGCATTGGGCACTTCGGCATTGGCAACATCAACGAAAACGGGCAGCGCCTTCTAGAGCTATGCTCCATAAACTCATTATGTGTTACAAACACGTACTTTGACCTTAAGAGATGCCAAAGAACATCATGGCGCCATCCCAGGTCTGGCCATTGGCATCAATTAGATCTTATTCTTTCAAGGAGGAAGAGTTTGGGCTGTATAAAAATAACTCGTTCCCTCCACAGTGCTGACTGTGACACCGACCATGCACTGGTAGTCAGCAAAATCAAAATTTCGGCCAAGAAAATATACAGATCAAAAGCCCCTTCAATCCCTAAGATCAATGTAACAGCAATCAGAGATGAATCAAATAGAAAGTCATTTGAAAAGTTATTTGCTGAAAGCATGGATAATGTCACCCAATGTGACTCGGTAGATGAAACATGGAACACTCTCAGTTCAAAAATTCATGACTGTGCCATCAAGTCTTTTGGACAGCATAAAGTTTCAAACGACGACTGGGTAGCCCAGAACAGCGAAATCCTCCTACCTCTCATTGAGCAAAAGAAATCTGCTTTCAATGAGTATAACAAAAATTGCAATCAAGAGTACAAAAACTTGTTTGAAAAATGCAAAAGCTAAACTTCAGCTGGAGGTAAGACGTTGCGCCAACAAATACTGGACAGACTTGTGTAACAGCATACAAGAGGCAAATGAAAAGGGAGATATGAAAACCGCCTTTAGTCAGATGAAAGTAGCTCTTGGGCCAATCATCACCAAAAGCGCCCCACTTAAGTCTGTAAATGGTGAACCCATCACAGATAAAAATGAACAACTGAATAGGTGGGTAGAGCATTACTCTCTGTTGTATTCAACTGAGAAAAATATTCCACCAGATTTTGAGGAACACCTCCAAAAACTGCCAATAATGGCCGAACTTGACGCTGAACCTTCCTTAGTCGAGCTTTCCAATGCAATTGACCACCTGTCTGCTGGAAAAGCCACAGGAAGTGACAACATTCCTGCAGAGGTATTAAAAGACCTAAAAGGCCCACTTTTACCACACCTGTATAATCTGTTACTGCAGTGTTGGAAAGAAGGCGTGATACCACATGATATGAGAGACGCCAAAATTGTCACACTTTACAAGAACAAAGGAGACAAAGGCGACTGCAACAACTATCGAGGCATATCCCTCCTCAGCATTACTGGAAAGGCTTTTGCTCGCGTCATCCTCTGCCGCCTTCAACAACTGGCGGAAAAAGTCTTACCAGAAACACAATGTGGCTTTCGAAGCAAACGATCAACTATTGACATGATATTTGCACTTCGGCAAATCCAAGAAAAATGTAAAGAACAAAACAGGCCGCTTATAACATGCTTTGTGGACCTAACAAAGGCTTTCGACACCGTAAGCCGATCTGGCCTGTATGCAGTCCTTAAATCCATAGGCTGTCCACCAACATTGCTAAAACTTATTGCATCCTTCCACACTGACATGAGGGCATGTGTCAACTTTGAAGGCTGCACATCCAATTCATTTGCTGTAAACAGCGGCGTGAAGCAGGGATGTGTTCTTGCTCCTACCTTATTTGGTATATATTTTGCAGCCCTACTCAAGAATGCCTTTGGTCAATGTTCAGGTGGAGTACTTATTAACACCAGAGTGGACGGCTCCATTTTTAATGTTGCCAGACTAAAAGCAAAATCTCGTACAGAGCATATTATGTTACAAGAGCTCCTCTTCGCAGATGATGCTGCAATTGTGGCCCACGGTGAAACCACGCTCCAGGCTCTCATCAATAGCCTTGCCAAAGCCTGTGACAAATTCATGCTAAGGATCAGTGTCTCAAAAACTGTAGTTTTGACACAAGGCTTGAGAAACCCCAACCCAATCATGCTGAATGGCTCTCCTCTGGAGCAAGTGGGAAAATTCTGCTACCTAGGCTCAACCATCAGTGGTAGCACAGACATAACAACTGAAATAAATGCCAGAATAGGAAAGGCGGCCACAGCTTTTGGCAAACTCTCAAAAAGGGTGTGGAACAATAGCAAGCTGACCATCAAAACAAAGGTACTCGTGTACCAAACTTGCGTCCTAAGCACCCTGCTGTATGGCTCAGAGACATGGACCACCTACTCCAAACATGAAAGATCCCTCAACTCCTTCCACCTACGCAAAATTCTCAAGATCAAGTGGCAAGACAGGATCTCAAATATCGAAGTTCTGAGCCGAGCCAACATTCCATCAACTCAGGCTCTCCTAGGCAAAAAAAGACTGCGGTGGCTTGGACATCTCCACCGTATGGAAAATGATCGCATCCCCAGACAAATTCTCTACGGGGAACTTGCTACTGGCAACCGACCCAGAGGTAGGCCACATCTGCGATTCAAAGACACTTGCAAGGTCACGATGAAAGCATTCAACATCGACCCCAATGAATGGGAGAACCTTGCAAATGATCGAAGCAGATGGAGACAAAAATTGCGCAGTGGCACGCTCGCAATAGACTTCAAGGCAAAAGAAACATACCTGACAAAACGACAGAGGCGGAATGAAAACACTCGCCAAAGTGAACCCAAAAGACTGACGTGCAATCACTGCCATCGCACTCTCGGGTCAAACATTGGTAGAATAAGCCACGAGAGAAGCTGTCAGTCAAAGTGAAAGTGAATATTCTAGCTGCTAAGACCGTCTGTAAAGACGCAAAAGGCCATATACATACATCTTATCAAACAGGCCCATCCATTGGCAATCCTTAAAGAACCTATCTCACTTTTGGATTTTTTTTATACCCCCCCCCCCCCCCGTATGCTTTTCCCAGCTAGCAACCCTACGGAAATCTGACCTGTATGTAGGTCTGAGGTCAAGTTTGCTCTTAGGAATGATATCATTCCAAAGTAAATCAGCTAGTTACGACATTGCGCCGACGCCGCTTTGATACGGGGCATCATTCTGTCCTTACGGTCACCCTACCAACCTTACGGGAATCCTATACAAATGTACGTCGGATTGGTGGAGGGTTGCCGGCAGGGTTCATTCCCTTGGTGTCCCCCTCCCCTCACACACACACACGCATACACACTGATTGTACCAGCTTACAGACATTACAAAGAAGTCGAATGCTAATGTTAAAATTTTGATGTTCTGAGACTTTAACAGTATTTTGCGTGGACTATTCAACTACGAATGTTGTTACAAGGACGTACGTGCCCCCAATTTTCTCTCCTGGGGTACGTATTTAGCTAGGGGTAGCTAGAGAGCTCCTCCCGAAACACTCCTAACAACAGCCTTAATTAATTAGTGTTTCAGATTTTCTTTTTGTTTTCCTCCGGTTTTTTGTTGAAAAGGCAGGGGGCAGGGGACTCGATAAAACTGAGGGTTGAGGATAAGGACGGGATTAGGGATAGGTACGTATACGCACGCGCCCTTGGCGCAAAACGCTTGGGGCGGGTACGTACTTATAACAACATTACTTTAACTATTAGTAGATCTATTTCAGTAGAAACATTTTTACATAACGCAACAGCTTTAATTTGCTCGAAAAAGAGGTAAACAAAAAGCAAACCTTTTAATGCATTAACATAACTGAAAGGTGCCTACGGGCCTCCCAGATAACCCCCTCTCCAAAATCCCTTTCTGTGTACACTTTTCATAGTCTGGGGGCCACCCTCCCTTCTCCCCCGCGGAGTGCACGTACTGTATGGATGACCCCATAATAGCCTACAAACGCTGATCTAGGTAAAATTCCTTTTTTATAATAATTAATTTTACAGGATAACATGTTTTCTATCTTTCTATATGGGTTATATATAATATCAAAGATACTAGATAGAATAAGATGAGAAAGCTAGCGCTTTTAGTGCGCACAAATTTCGCACCGCCACCTCGCTGCGAATGCCTGGAAGTCATGAACAGTGCCATATTTTAGTCTTCTCTTTAGTTTGCTTTGTATTGTTTGGGTTTTATTTCTCACCCGGGGTTTCGCAACATACAATCTTTTCTTTTTGCCCAATTTTGACTTTGCTTATAGCCCTACTGCGACCCCACAGTTTTTCTGTGGTTTTTATGATATTTCAAATTTTACAAAGCCAATTAGGGAAAATATTGAATTTTGTTCACTGTTCAGCTACCGCTATAGGCCTTGATTGACGTCACTTATTTTGTAATTATAACTTTAATCGCCGTGGGAAAACTCTGGTCATTTTTTTTTTTAGTCGCAATAGCACTGACACAAACCTGGATCATTTATTTATCATTATGTCAAGCATCTTTTCATGCTATGCGCCATGGGCTCCGCCCCGATCAGCGCGCACACTGTGTGGACGATTTTTTTTAGACGTGCGAAGAAGGGAGTGTCTCGTGTTATCATTTCTAGCATCTTTGATAATATTGCACAGTTAAACAACGAATCAATTCTTTTGGTCATCACAAAATGGAAATTTAAAAAAATGATAATAAAACCAAATGCTTTTAAATTCTGCGCTTCCTGTGAAAAAAAAATTAATTAAATATAGCTTTTACTGTCTTTTACCATAACACGAGAGAGCCATTGTTGAATATTGTCACTGTGCTAACATACTAATTTTCAAACAAAAAAAATTGAGGAAAATGACTAAAACTCTTTCGTCATGGTGAAATATTCATTTTATTATATAGTCATGTTTAGGGGTTAATATTCTTGTTATAGGCTGGTGCACCAAATTTTTGTTTTTTTGTTTTTTGCTCTCTCTTCTGTTTACAAGACAGTCTTGGGCCTGATTACGAGAAGAATAAGCTAAAGTCAAATCAGTTTTGACCTAAATCTGGCTTACGCCTTTATGATATCACGTCAATAATGTAAAAGCGTACATAATTATATCGAAGCTTATCAACCGCAGTAATTATGTTATGTCCAGTTTTGTTAATTGCTTTTAAATGCCTGTAGATATCCAAGACTTATTTTTATAGCCCAATTAATCTATTCATGAGACCATGTTGAAGTTCTTCCAATTATTTGAATTTTCATTCGGTTTACAATTTTCAAACCCGTTTTTGTCCATTTGATTATCCTGGACATAAAACCTTCTGGAACACTTCATATTCTTTTCTTGTGTTTCATAAATAAAAGCAAGGAAGGTCACGAATCATATGATCCCTATGGGAAAGAGGCCTTATTATAGATTAGTGGGAACGCAGCTGGGCTTGGAACAGAGTCAGTTTAAAAAACAACAAAACCGGAAGCTGTGTGTTGCAAAGCCTTGCGTTAGGAACAAGTTCCCCTTTGTGAGTTTTCTATTCACTGTGATTTTGTGGGTTTGCTGTAAATAAACATTAGTTTGTTCATTTCTAAAGCGGGAATTTTCAACGTGAGCCCTATACCATCTCCCCCCCCCCGTCTCTCTCGCTCTCTTTCTTTCGCTCTCTCCCTCTCCTTCTCTCTCTTTCTCCCCCCCCCCCCCCATCTCTCTCTATGTATACTAGCCGAGTGACCCGTCGTCGATGGGATAAACCTACAAGATTTGGTTTTACAAATGTACTTCAGATCATCCGAATTCTGCTCCAGTAATAGGGTGCGTATAGGTATGCTTTAAACAACATTAAAGCCTTGTCACATTTACTCCCATCAGTGGAGTCTGTGCACTGTGTGGGCAGTTCGTTCAGTGAACACTTTATTTTGAACTCTGTGTTGAACGTCACACGCAGAAAAATACGGACACAAAAGGGAGAGGGTGAAGGGACCGAATTTATTAAAACTGATGGACGTTCTGGGCCAGACACGGGTGACAAGGCACTTCAACAAGGTTGTAATCAATATCGAGAAGTTAATTTGTGTTTATTTATTTATTTATTTGCATATTTCTTTTTTTTTAATCCCCTAAATATAATATTTGTTTTATGTACAAAACCTCATACTTTACACACAGACACACTCACATACACACACAAAATGTACGATGGCCAACCCCAAAATATGTGATGCCGGGTAATTGGGTAAACGGTCTAAAAAGTTGGATGGCAAATAAGGTGACAACTCTTCAGGGAAAGTAAATCACCTTTTAAAACATTATACATTTAAATTTCCAACTGATTGGGATACAGGAAAGAACCCAGGAAGAAATTAAACAGAATTTCCTCGCGATGATTGTTTCTTCATATTTTTAGCTTTTCAATAAATGAACCCGTCGGTGACGGTGGTAATGTTAAAATTTACCAGCTTTTGATACCGGCGGTACTCCTGAACCAGCGTGTGTCGACGTGATTTTGCCAAACTCAGATAAAGTATGCCTATGATGTTTTTGCACATGGCCAGTTGTGTCTATGGGTGGGGGGGAAAAAGGCAATCCATGTCGCTTTAGCTAGGAGCATGGAACTAATTGCAGTAAAAAAAAAAATAAATAATAATAATCTTGTCTTTCATCTACTGAGATTGAGAATATGAACATAAACTATTAGGGCATTGGGAAAGTTGAAATATGAGGGAGATCGGTGACCATAATTATATTCAGGAAACTTACGTGATTATAATTATGTAATAGCAGCACGTTGCTGGTTGTAGTAAACTCTAGGTCCTAGAAAGGGGGGGGGAGGCTGGGGACATTAACTACGTGCAGTAAGGCTGTTTATTATATCTTTTATTTCCTTATTCAAAGTCAACTCGACTCATTAACTACAATTAATTATTTGATTTATTCAACTTTTTAAAATTAATTTTTAGGTTCGCTAGTATGACGTTATTGATAAATATGGCCTGAAAACGGATGTGGCAAGTTATCTGGCCACCGCAGAAAGATCCAAGATGGCTACGTCCATGAAGAAAATGCCGGTCCATCGATCAAATGGATCATATGGATCGATGTTGAAGCAATTCATCACAGATCCTGCCTTTCCTTCTCCTGCAATGATCATGCTTATCATTGCAGAGATTCTAGTGAACATTATGGTCATCATTAAAATCAAATGTAGGCTATGCTACACAATTCTAAAGCGATTCCGACTGTATTGCAAGTTCACACTCCTATCAATATCAAGTTAGAAGTCACTTAATAACATCTTCATTACTTTTCCTTGAGGGTCGAGATCTGTTATGTTAAAAAAATAAAGATTCAGAATTTTAAGACATTGACGGCATGCAGGGCTTGGGGGGGGGGGGTGGGGGTGTTACTGCCGAATGCAACTCATGGCCAGATTTTCTTAAAGTAGGCTTTACAATGATGAAATTTAGATTTCGACAAGAAGGATGCAACTTTAGGAGCTGGAGGAGGGGGGGGGGGCAACATGCAAATGAGTCCTGTATTTGAATGTTTTTATATTTATACTTAATACATGGCACAGTCATTCATTGCTGAGTACATTATCATTGAGAAAGTCTGGCAATGCTGGCATGAGGCGCGTTCAGATGCCCAGGGTATTTCGAAGTGTTTCCTTGTTGTGTGTAGCCTAGATCTATTTATTAATTGTTTGAATTAATGTCTTTTTCATGTAGAGATAGATCTAGATTTATCTATTAAGCTAGAGGTTTTAGGACAAAGTCTGGATTTGGTTCAAAAATATTTGGTTGGGCAAAAATGAAATGGTTGATCGTTAATTGAACTTGAATTAAGCAAAATTAAAAATAAAAAGCACGTAACTTAAACTTAAGTTAGAGAACACATCAACTAATTTCAAAGAATCCAGTTAAGGTTTCAGGAAGTGCCACAGCCGAAAGTTTGGGGAGGATTTCCGTGAATATTTTTGGATCTTGAGTTGGGGGTAGGTTTATGGACATAACCAATGGTTAGGGATTTATAAGTTGGATAGTGTTTGGTAGATTTTCGGTTTGGGAATTAGGTTAGTAATGCATTTATTTCAACTTTTATCATTTTTGGATATCTTTTCTCCCACCGGCCCCATCAAAAGACTTCTTCTAGTGTGTTATCTAAAGGTAAATCTAACTTATTTTTTTGGTAATCCTTCCTTAGTTTGTATCTAAGTTATTATGAATTCTTAATTGTCTGTCAAGCACATTTTTATTGCAATTTGTTTGATGTTATTTTATCTCTCCAGATACAGAGATAGATTGGGTTGCTTATATGCAGGAGGTAGAAGGTGTCGTAAATGGCACATATGATTACATGCAGTTGAAGGGTGATACAGGTCCATTAGTGTGAGTAAATTTGTCACCTGTTCATATAAATGAAATGCAAATAATGTAGGTCATTTCTTAGTTCACCGTAGAACTTTTCATGGTTTGCTCAGTCAGTAATAAAAATTCCACCTAAATCTTGCTCTAGAAATATTTTATTTGGAGCCACAAAATTTGGAAAGGAACTGACATTTCCCAGTTGAAATTTTAATTGCTATTAATAATATTCACATTAATTCTACAGAACGAATCAACAGCATTTTGTCTCAGTAAACCATCTACTACATCTAGGCAACAAATGTATTGTTGTTTCCAAAATCTTAAGAGCAAAGAAGTTTTTTTTTTTTTTTTCAAATATTTATCTTGCATTGTAATTTGTTCATGTCCTCCCTAACTACCAACATTCTGCATCCTTCATTCTTCATTTCCTCTTTGATTTCTTTATTCTCGATGTTGGGTGTAGTCGCAAGAAGAGCTCAGACACTTAAGCAAAGTCATATATATGTTTTTGTCTGTCTGTGTGCATTATGTGAATTTATGAAGCATAATACCACATCTTTTATCATGGGTTACAAGGGTTGGAAGGGGTCCTTGTGATGCTGAAACTATTTTTTTTTGTTTTTTTTTTTTTAGTTGTTTTCTTTCATTTGTTTTTCAGGTACCCAGCTGGCTTTGTGTATATTTTCATGGGCCTTTATTATGTGACTGACCTGGGCACAAACATCAAACTGGGACAGTACATCTTTGCAGGCATTTACTTGATCAACCTGCTTTTTGTGTTTGACATCTATAGGCAGGCAAAAAAGGTTAGTTAGTTGTAGTACATGATTTATTGTATCTTTGCATAATCTGATTTAAGAATTCTTTAGCATAAATAAACGTGCTGCGAAAGGAAGCAAATTCTATCACCAAAACGGCACATCTGTGGACACCAGATGGATGGCGCAAGCAAGGCAGACCCAAGGCAACCTGGCGGAAAACGATCGAGGCAGAGATGAAATCCTTCAATCACTCTTCCGAACTCTCACAAAGATGGCCCAAGGCAGACAGGGCTGGAGATCTTTTGTTGCTGCCCTAAGCACCAGTGGGTGCAGCAAGGAAATAGCATAAATTTTTCCATCCATTTGCATTAACTGGTAGTACAAAGATTACCACTGTTTGAAAAGGTGTTAAATTTCTTGTGAACTGGAATCACTCTTTCAACTTGAGCATGTAGAACTTGTAGAGTTATTGAACTGACATAGTAGAGATATGGCCAATATTTGGATTGTTCTTTCTTTTTGCTTTTTCCCCCAGATTCCACCTTTTGTTTTTTTCTTCATGTGTGCCTTGTCTTATCGAATCCACTCCATTTACATTTTACGGCTTTTCAATGATCCAGTGGCAATGTTGTTTCTGTACATTGCTGTTGATCTGTTCATGAGAAACCATTGGTCCTGGGGATGCTTGTTTTATAGGTAAGTCAGTAAACATAATTAATGTGAATCAGTCATATATTTATCAAACTCAGTTATAATTCTTTCGTCTCAAAATGCTGTAGGATAATTGATTTATTCAGTTTATGACAGTAGCCTGGTGGTAAATGTTACGAGTTTGATCAGATTTGAAAATGATGGAGGTTTCTGTCATTTTATGGAAAGAATTTTTTAACATGTTTCGATGTTTGGAGGAATGATGCAGTTTCCCTTTGTACCTAATAATAGTTGTGTTTTTTTTAGCTCTATAGACGGTGGCAAATTTCACCGAAGCCTTGGAAACATTTCAGACTTTGATTTCAGGTGCATTTATTCACCAGTTTATAAATGTAATTTTTTAGATTGATAAGTCTGATTTCATGAGTACAGAATTGAATGCAGTGTTACTGTTAAGGTTATTACCATATGTTTCCTTAAGGATATTCTCAAGCTTTTTTATTTTATTAAAATACCAACAGTGTTTGACAGTATATAATTTCTCTTTCTTCAGTCTTGGTGTGTCCATCAAGATGAACCTTCTGCTATTTGCTCCAGCATTATTGTTTTTACTGCTAGCCTCTCAGGGAATTAGAGGAACCATCAAACATTTGACAATCTGTGCAGTACCTCAGGTCAGTATAGACTTCACCATCCCAGTCAGAGATTGAGACCAAGAATGATGGATGTCCCCCGCTTTCTTTCTGCAGGAATTTATTTTTATTAACTTCCAGTCAGACACAGCATTTCGGTTCTCGGTATTTTAGTAAAATTGTTTGAAATTTAATGTAAGAAATTCTGTTTTACAGCATTCTAGTTTTCTCATAAGCTTTGCCTTGCATTATTTTAAAGTGAATCTATTTAAAAGTTGGGCCAAGAGTTTCAAGAAAGTAAGATATATTTTTGATGCTAAAATTGGTTGAACATAATTTTTAACTTTTCATAACTGTCATTGCTATATGTATACAAATAAGCTATTTGATTTAAAAGTATTTAATCACAAAACTTCTCTCCATTATCTCCATATGATGAATTGACATCTTGTAAAAGTTCATGTCAGATAGTTTTAATCTATTACTATTCAATAGTGTGTCTTTGTGAACGCAGGATATTTAGCTTGAAATCGGATATATTTTTGTCTTGGATATAGCCAATTTAATTTTGCATGAAATATTTGAGATTGACTTCTTCTTGTGGAAAATGTTTGATATTGTTTCATCATACAGGTAGCGTTACTGGTAGGCGTTCATTTTCTGCTGAAAATCATTTGGGGCTTATCATTCAATATTTCATCTATTGATAAGATTGTTTTTTATGAAATGCTTAACATTGACTTCTCGGCGTGGAATTTTGCAACATATTTATTATTATTTCATCACACAGGTAGTATTAGCTCTTCCATTTCTGCTGACAAATCCCCTTGGGTACCTCATCCGTTCATTTGACTTGGGACGTCAGTTCTTCTATGTGTGGACTGTCAATTGGAGACTTTTGCCGGAGGAGATTTTCCTCAACAAATACTTCCAAGTTGGCTTGCTTCTCACACATGTTATGTGTTTGCTCCTGTTCTTTGCCTACAGATGGAGAAAGTGAGTAAAAGTCAATAAGCACATTGATATTTCTTTGGGGACCATGAAATTTTTTCCTGATGCCAAGAGGACTTGGGGAAACTGAGATGACCTCGTGAGTGTGTACAGGACTTCCAAGTTTTCGGTGAAAATAAATTTCGAGTTTTTATTTTTCTCTTCGCCCACTATTTAAAATTAAAGTAAAAAAAACAAACCCTTTTTTTAATGTTTTTTTATTATTTTATTTTGACTAATTTTTGGGAAAAATCATTTAAGTGAAGTTCGTCTGCTCTTACTCTTAGATTCATGGGCACAATTTTGATGTTTTGTAGTGAATATAGCATGTTTTGACATTATTTTTAATGTTTGTTGATTTGGATTTGACCGGCCTGTTCATTTTTGCTTTTCAGATTCTTTCCATCATTCAAACTGCAGTGGTCAAACAATGGGCTGAAACAGAACCTCAGTGCCGATCATATCCTTTGTCAAGAATATGTAAAGAATTTGTTCAACTCTGCACTGTTATAACTCTTTTTTAAGGAATTCAATACATGGGTTGTTATTTTTTTTCTCAGGGCACTACAAATTCTCGAGTACAATATCTGGGTAAATTATCCTCATGAAACAGACTGTGAGTCATAGTTGAGATACCTCTGTCACTCTGCCATAATAGATCTCGAGTACTTTTAACTTCTTTTACCTGTCCAGAGAGATAATTTGCTCCACTCTTAATGGAAGTGCAAATTCAGACTTACATGCAGGGAAGTTTGTCGCATGGGATTGACATCGAGTTTACACTGAGGGATAACATATTGTTCCTATGTAGATCTGCTGGGTAGGACGTGATGCCAATACAGGTTTGATCTAGGGAAATCGCCCCTACAGTAATCCTATGGGCTGTGTGGAAATTCTATACCAATCTACGGTGGGTTGACGTAGGCATGCTGGCTGGTCATTCAGTCATCGCTTGACAGTTTTGTTTACTGTTGTCTTATAATGTAACATGTGTCCTTGACAACAAAAGCATACTTGTGTGCGTCAAACAACTGATTTCGTGGTGCCATGAGACATTTAGAAAATACATTTGTTTGTTAGTAATATATTGTTATAGCGTCTCTAAGAACTGGTTGATTATTATTTAAGTTGTTCTTATATTCTAGTATGCTTTTATTTCCTTAACCAAAGTCCACAGATATTGTTTCCTCTTTTCTCTGCCAATTTTATAGGAATGTGCTTCAGTCGCTCTCTCCACTACCAGTTTTATGTTTGGTATTTCCACAGCCTGCATTACTTGGTCTGGTGCTGCCCTTACCCAACTGTGGTCAGGTGGGTGTGGCAGCTCTTTCTCAGCTCATTCTGTGTTTTCACATTTTTTGTTTCTTTTCTTTTTCACCATCACCATGCCAACCCACACAAACTTACTTCTCTCTGTCTGTCTCTCTCTCTCTGTCTGTCTGTCTCTCTGTCCTCTCTCTCTCTCTCTTTCTCTCTCCCTCCCTCCCTCTTCCTTCCCTTCCTCCCTCCCTCCCTCATTTTCATCTCCATTTTTATGGTCTTTCTACATCCATTTTCACTTGAAATTTTTGCACATAAGTTTCTATGAAGCATACGCGTGAACGCATTTTATCTAGGTCCAGTTTTCATTTCTGGTTGATTGAAGAAATAACAGTCTACATGTATTACAAAACTTAGAAAAGAGAAAGATGTGCAACTCACCCAGCCAACCGACATCTGGTTCCTGGATGTAAATACTGATTGGCAATGTATTACTATTACGCTTTTTTATGGTATGTTTGAAAAAAGCTGGCATTCTTTGAAGATGCTGATCAGACTGTGGATATAAATAAGGACAGTTGTCCCTTTTAACTTGTTTTAAGGCTCTTCCTTTTTAAAGTTGCTAGAGATTTTATCACTGAATTCATTGCATTCACTCATACACTTTTATTCCTGATCTTTGCTATTGTGCAGGGTTCTTCTACTGGGTGTGACAGAGCTGTGTTGGAACACATATCCTTCCACTGTGATGAGTAGCAGTTTACTACATATCTGTCATGCTGCCATTCTACTGGGGCTGTGGCGAACCCAGGCATTGAAGCCACAGGTTTCCCCTTCAAGCCAGGGTCAACGGATTGGAAAAGTCAAACACAGATGATGTGTATTAATTGATGCCTCTTATTTTTTTGTTTTGTTTTTCAAAATTTGGCTGTGCAGCTGTTTTATGTCAGAGGTGCGTCTTCGTATCACACCATTCTGTTAGCGGCAGCAAGGTACAAGAAAAAAATCCACGTCAACTGCCTTCATGAATATCTAGTGTGAGACAGAGGGACAGTTTCTGTAGCCAAAAGCTTTTGCATCATGAATTGTCTCTGTGTGAATATTATAAGGATCTTGAGCTAATTATGAAATGTTCTTGCATTAGTAGACTTGATTGAATGAAGATATACTCCCTTATTAACAATGTGGGTAGTTATCTTTGTGCCACCTACACATTCATAAAGGACTTCAAGCTGTATATGTTGTATGAAAACATACCTACTTCTGTTAACTATTTCAAAGGTTTTTGTCAGAAATCCTTAGAAATGCAGTATTAGTCTACGCAAGTTAAGACCATGTTAGTAATATAGTATTGCTATGTGCAATTTAAGACAATATTTATTCTCTCATGAAACAGAGGGAGAGAAAGAGAGTTGGTTACTTATTGATATGTTCTTGTGAAACTTGTCTGTTATTTATTGTGAAATGACAATGAAATATCTTTAAAGCATTACTTACACGGTACACCCTCAGAAGGAGCTCCCTTTTGAGGCACACAGCAAGGAAATTTATCGGATGTGGTTGTTGGCGAGTTAGCTCGCTAGATAGATGAGTTTGTACTTAGCCTAGGTGCTCATATATGACCTGCTGTTGTGTTGCAGCCATGTCTTGGTTACATGTTCCTGTTGACTCTGCAGGGTGCCCATATCTTGCATGTATGTGCATCTTTATTCATTCGCCTGGATGTAAACAAATGTGGTCTTGCCTCTAATCGCAACAAGAGTTGCATGTGCACGCCTAGCCTTTATGATCGGCTCAAGAATTAACACTTAAGAATATGTGCCTACCAAAGCTGTGTACCTCACTCCTTCCCACCTTTCTTGTGTTTGATGGGAATTGGGGTGTAAATCTTGGCCATAGGATTTTGGCCCTCAGTGCTATGGTTGGCTGACTGCTGGTATTTAAAGCTGTGTATCTTGTATAGCACTCCTTTCCACCTAGCTTGTGTTCGATGGGAATCTGGGTGTAAATTGTGACCAGAGGATATTTGACCCTCAGTGTGCTGTTTTGCTAGCTGCTGAAGCTGCATGGTTGTTGCTATGATATGAATGAAAAAAAGAGCAGTTTATTGAATTTGTACAGTCTGTCAAAAAGAGATTTGAAATTTTATTTGCTGCATGTTAAATTATACTACTTATTGTAAATTCATTTGTTGGTTGTGCATAATCCAAACCTTGATTGTAGTGAGATAAGATTTTCTTCACTGACCAGTGTGACCATTGTTTGTTAGAGTAGTAAATGTACGTGTATTTCATTTTTCTCAGTGCCTGTGAAAAACACCAAATATTTATCTTTTCATCCACACCTATGAGAAAATGTTAAATGTTTTACATGAAACGGTGAATACTACATTGTTTGCAAAAAGTTGGTGCTCTTTGTTCTTAATGCAGTTTGTTACGTCTCCTTGATTGGATTTTCGACAAAATTGATATAAATTATCTACATTTATACTTTTTATCCATGAAGTCTTCAGAACTACTCATTAACTTAAGCAAGATAGATTCACTGTAAATAAACATTGCGGGGGAAACCACAAGTGGCCCATAGCAACTGCATGCTGTAGTTAGATGATTGTTCAATTTTTTTAACTTTTACTTTTAAGTACACATACAGTCAGACTATTCATTTCCCATTTTATTTGTAGGGTAGATCATATTTCCATACACAGCTAAGGAGACTGTAATATTTTCTTGAGACGGTAATAGTTTAGAGGTATGGCCTTGAATCTGTGACAAAGAGAATGTGAGACAAGTACTATCTTGTTTTTAATCTAATCCATTGAAGTAGATGTACACAAGCACTGTTTTGCATAGCAGACAGACCCAGAGCCTTGATGTAAATAAAAAGAGGTAATTTGACTTTGATAAAGTGATCCTGTTTGCCCTCTTACTATCAACAATGAAGAGGTTGAAATTGTCACAGAGGCCAAATATCTTGGCATTACTATTGATTCATTGCTTAACTGGCATGCGCATGTAACATATGTATACAAGAAAGCCAACCAGCGCATGTATTTCCTCAGAAAGCTCCGCTTTTTAAAAGTTAGCAAAAGCATTCTGAAAATATTTTACACCATGGCTATTCAGAGCGTTTTGATGTATGGAGTTGTCTGTTGGGGAGGAAACATCTTACAAAAAGATAAAAATAAGATCAATAATTTAATTAAAAAAGCATCCAAAATTTGTATCTGTGATCTGCCATATTTTGATGAGCTGTACACTGGTGCTTGTATTAAAAAAGCTAATATTATTATAAATGACCCCCAACATCCCCTGAACAAGGAATATATAAGATCTGTAAGAAGTTTAAGGCTGTTGTCAAAGAAAACTAAAACTGAGCGCTACTTTAAATCGTTTATTCCATCATCAACTAGGATGTTACAATAATGTCGTCATCTTGATCGTAATCTGTGCACAGTTGAATTATGTCCTGCGTGTCAGGTCAATGTGTTTTAGTTAGGGAAGCATATTGTGTGCACAGTTAATTTTGTTAATTTAGTTAATTTATCAGTGTGTGTGTATATATGTGTGTGTGCGCGCTATGTATCATACTTTCTGCTTCTGTAACTGTATTGTTATGTATTCAATGATCAAAACAAATTTCCTTGTACAAGGACGAATAAAATTTATCTTATCTTATCTTATCTTATCTTATATTGAGTTACTGTTTTACTTTGCACAAGTAATGACATCCGGATATGGTTCTCACAGAGAATTTGTCCAAACCAAGTCACTCTCATGAACTTGTGAGCTGTCAGTGTGTGAAAGTGAGGGCAGGGAGATGTTAATGAATCTGTGTGCAAATATTTAGAAAAGAAAGGAGAGAAAATGGAAATGAGATGCAATATTTTTTGTATGTGTGTATGTCATTCATGGTGAGTTTTTGGGGAATTTCTAACTTCTTGGGGTCAGGAAGTGTTGTTGTTGTTTTCATCCTATGGCTTATGATGCATTTATAACTTGCTTGGTGTGGGTGTTGAGATTAGAATATGTAACTGTGTTGATATCTTTGTTTATGGTGCAAGGAATTTACATTTAATGAACTCATTTCCATATTTGTATAATTTTCCATACAAACATTCATTGAATTAATGTGGTGGAGGCATGCTCATTATCCCAAAATCTTACTGTTTTTAACCATAAAATGTCTGAAAATTTATTTTTTTTAAAGTGCAGATTGGGAATTCCATTTCTGATGAACAGCTTTGTTTTTACTTGAGATGCCTTACATGAACGTTTAGTTTTCTTCACAGTCTAATGGGGTTTGGACAAAGATAATTACTTCTTGCATGGACTTGTTTGGTTTAAACCAGTGAGGTCTTCACTGAATAGTCTCATCCCAATTGAATTTTACTGTCTGCCCCTTCCTTCAGTGCATTTTCCATAGCTTTATATTGTAGTCATTCCCTGAGCTTTACATTGACATGTTTAAAACCGTGCTAGGAAGAGTGTGATGTTCCTGTATATAGAGAGCTGCTTGGTAAACTATCGTAACTTGACCCTATTTAAAAATGACCTCGTAGCCCTATTAACCCTTAAGTGATGTTATTCACTTGTTGTTATAGGGTGTGGGTTAAATTCTGAAAACTGGGGGTTAAATAACATTTTTTTAAAATATTACATGTATAACTATTAAGTCTGATAAAGAAAAACATTCAGTTTTTTTGTTTCTTTTGAAAAATTTGTAAAACTGAAAAAATGTTAATTAACCCATAGTTTTCAGAATTTAAACTCCAACTTTACCCTTTTTGTTATGTGCCAGGAATACGTAAGCTTGAATTGCCATTTGTCTGTTGCTGATAAATTATAGAAAACGGAAGTCATTTTACGGACAATTAATATTTCATAATGTTAGACTAATGTTGACGACCTGAAACACTTACTTAGTAATCATTTCGAAAAGTTACAAAGAATATGAAAATCATAAATGTCAGGCCTTGACAAGGAAAGGGTTAAAAATACAACCTGCAGGCTGTCAAGAGCCACAAAACCTACAAAATATTTGTTTGTTGTTTTTTTTTCAAGTTGAGTTATGATTGTTTACCATGCAGCCCTTGTATTACCTGCATTGTATGGAAGATCAGATCATCTACCTTGAAATTCTGACTGCATGACATGTAAGTATCTTGTGTGATCGATCATATTCCATTGTTTAAATGGCATGAAAATAAAGTTTATGTAATAAATTATTTACACAAATGTCACATACTGAGAAAAAAAACAACTGATCATGCTAGATACCAACACTAGTGTTATGCCATTAAAGAGTCAGTATTTTTCATTGTCTTTTCTAGTTTGTTGTTTCTGTGGCTGCCAGGTCTGTGGATGGTTGGAGCACTTCACAATAGGAGTTTGCGTCTCATTTTTGTTTTAAATTTGGTTGTTTTTTTTTCACCACTTTGTTCTTTTGAATGAGTGTATTACTGTTTTTTTTCACCACTTTGTTCTTTTGAATGAGTGTATTACTGTTTTTTTTCACCACTTTGTTCTTTTGAATGAGTGTATTACTGTTTTTTTTCACCACTTTGTTCTTTTGAATGAGTGTATTACTGTTTTTTTTCACCACTTTGTTCTTTTGAATGAGTGTGTCAGTTGCTAGATAGGGAATGCCGCTATGCAATTATCGAGCGAGAGTGCCTCGCTATCATTTTTGCTGTAAACGCATTTTCGCGATATCTACTCATGTCCGAGTTTATAATTGAAACGGACCATCGTCCGTTGTTATTCTTAAAGGCTAACAGGGCTAAAAATGCTCGATTAACGAGGTGGAGTCTTGCACTCCAGGAATACCGGTTTGTTATCCGGGCTATCCCTGGCGGTGACAATTCCCAAGCTGATATTTTGTCACGTCTCAGTTAATTTCCTATTAAAGAGTGTTGTGTCTTGTATTGGGGTTGGATAGTGCTTGTCCCCCTCAATTCTAGACGGTGGATGGATTCACATTTATCTTGTTCATTACTTTATGAACCAATTTTACAATCCTTTTTTGTGAATATCCTCTTTCCACCAGCGTCATTCCTGACTGTGACCTGAACTTCTGGCAAACCTGACGCCCTTGTCAGCGGGTCAATGAGATGGAGACATGGCAAACCAAGCTACCAGAGCTACTGCTGCCATTGGATACCACAGTATTTTAATTAACAATATATTGTGTGTGAATGTGTATATAAGCAGCAATTGTGTGTGTTGACTAGATAATTATGAGCCTATTCCTTCAGTAAGGCTTCATTATTTGATAATAGTTATACTTTAATCCAGCAGTATACAGTAATATACTCATTATTATTATAGATGTTCCTGAGAATTTTGATTGTGTGCAGTAAGAATGTTTCGATAGAATAAATTCTATAGAACGTGGCATCAATAATTGTATGCTTTTTGTCCATCCAATATGCACGTTCTTAGTTAGATTTTTCTTCTCAAGCTTAAGGCTCATTTTTCTACAGTACTACTTAAGCCCCTACCACAATAACTTTGGGATTTCTTGGATCCTATCGTGTAAATTTTATTTAAAATTTTCACTGGGGTGGGGGATATGTCAGGGTTAGGACTAGAATTGTCGTGCTGGGTCACGGTTTGTTTATTTCAGGGTCGCGTTGATTTTAGCCAGTGCAAATGTCCTTGAACTATTCTCGTGGACAGTTTGTTTTTGTAACGCTTTTTCTTAGAGATGGAAAGAAAGTGGGGCAGTGACGGTGCAATTTTCGACCCCGTGATTTTGATAAACTTTAACAGGGGTGAGAAAAGGGAGTGAGTAAATTCGTACATAAAACGTAGAGGGTTTGGAGACTTTAGTGAGGGTTTTGATATGTTAAATTGACCTTGTCTGTTACTATTAATAGAATCTATTAATACTACGAGCTGAGCTCGGAATGGATGCACCAATCAAATTTGGGCAGTTGGCTGGGGAATTGCATATGGCCGAGCGGTATATAAGTGGAGCCATTACTATGTTTGATCACTCCATGCAGAATTATTATCCATCTGTGAGGGCAGTCGGCTGGATTCGGCCTGAGAGAATCAGAAGATTGTTAAAGTCATGTCTATGCCATTGATAGACATTGGAATGAGACCATACGCTCTTACGAAAGTATCTACTGCTATTATCTCCAGCTCCCTGATCTCGTATCAGGGACCAATCGTAAGTTTCTACCTACTGATTCGACGATGAACGTGAATCTGACCTTAAATTTTCCAGTAGAAGTGCTACCAAAGAATGCAAGACTACAATGTATTTTACATGCAACTAGATCTAGCATGAGTGTCTGGTATACACATTTGTAAATTGAATTTGATGTGTCTGGATGAGGCTGGGGATTGCCAGCCCATCCTAGAGTAGATCTAGATCTAATGTAACTACGTCAGTTGTGTTGACGAGTTATATCCTTGTTAAGCGGTAGGCACAAATAACTGAGTTAACATTGTCGTCTGAGACATTAAGATATTATTTGTTAGAAAGTAGGTAGGCTAAATCTGAAAGATAGATAAGTAATAATTAAATTGTGAATGAGTCAGAGTGATATAATCTTTTAAGCAGCTAGAGGAGACTTCTAGTGATATATTATTGTGTTTTCATTTGATGCTGCTGATGTTGTCCTTTTAGAATGTAAAAGCTAGACGAAATTTGTTAGGGAATTTAAAGTAATAAATTTGTGGCCCTGCAAGGTCCTTGATAAAACTTACTCGAATTGTTATTAGTATATGTGGCATGGTATGGAAGAGTAATTTCTAAAAACCTCTCGATAGTTTAATATGCAGTCGTAACAATAATTCCATAATAACCATCCCCGTAACAGAGTGTATTACTGTTTTTTTTCACCACTTTGTTCTTTTGAATGAGTGTATTACTGTTAGAGACATTGCCATCATTTCAGAGCATTTCCCTTGGGTTAGGGAACTTGTCAAAACACTGAGACCGAATGAGAGAAAATGAAAAGAAAGAAGCCTATAAAAAATAGGCTTATTTTGGTTTTCACTGTAATTGGCCACTAATTACTGCATGAATGGAATATAATGACCGGCCTGTGTTAGTTAATCATTAGAGTCGGGCTAGGCATAAAAATAAAAGGCATATTTAGTTCCGGTTTAGGTCAAAGGCAAATGAATACTTGACTTGAAATTTGTGAAACAAACACAGTTCATATAAATACTACCAGAACAAGTACATACATGTATGTCAATGAAATGTCCAAAATGCACCACTTCAGACAGAACAAAACCTGCGCTAAAGGTTTTGGTGTTGGTGTAGAGATGAATGCACACGCCAGTCAGAAAACACAGGGAGTTGATTCATTTTTTGGGTTGTTTTTTTTTTGTGACAGCCAATTTTGTTTTTATCTTTGATTTTGCCCTTGTCCAGAGAACTTAGGCATTTGCTGAGACAGAGAAGGCCTGATAAGCCATTAAGGATCTGTGGTCTCTGACTTTGGTGCAGCAATCTTAATAAAAAAATTTTTTAAAATGTGGATCTGGCAAGGAATATTACAGCTTTAAAATTAAATTGCATTTAACTTATCTTATTTCACATTTCCAAAGTTTTTGTTTTGTTTTTTAGACTTACTGGACAATGTGTGTAAAGTGGAAACTTGGTGAGATTCTTTCAAGTCAAGCATTTGTACAACTCCCCTAAAAGAGTAGGCAATCCTGCAAAATCAAAGTCTTTGTAACAAGTAAGCTGTCAGTCTGACTAACTTGAAAGAAAAGTGTTTGTAAATTGCAAACGCTGGGAATAGTTAGCTTGAGTAGGCAGACAGAGGAAGAAATGGGAGGACAATATCCCAGAATGGACGGACTTGAGATTGAGCGATACAATCAGGAGGTCAGAAAACCGAGAGGATTGGAGGATACTGGTTGCCAGATCACCTGTGGCGTCCCAAACAGTCCACAAGACTACGGGAGAGAGAGAGAGAGAGTCGGCCAAAGTCCTTAATGATCCTATTCTGTTTCACTGATTTAAACAACTAAAACGTGACAGTTTCGGCACTGAGCGCATCTGAGCAATTTGTTTGGCGGACAAGGATTGACCCTGTAAGACCCGCCCCGATTTCTGCTTGTGGGGAAATTCTGATTTTGTGAATTTTTTTTTCCACGGGCATAATTAAGGGGTTTTCATGATCACTTTGTTGATTTAGTATAGTAAAAATAACTTTTCTCGCCGTGAGTTCTTGTGGGATGGGAACTGCAGCCGACTGATAAATTTCTGTGTATCACTGGTGATCCTGAAGGGTTAAAGTGTGTTTGATAACTGCGTACATGTATTTAATCCGGTCAGTTGCAGTTGTAAATGGAGAATAAAAATGTCATCAAAATGAACCTTTGAGAATTAATTATCTTCAGTTGAATTTTAGGTTAATCCTTAGGCCTACGAACAATGTAGACCCCTACACTGTACAAAATTTTAGTTATTGAACTGCAAAGACGTGAATCGTCTGAAATTTCCCAATTTCCGGATTTTATTCATTTTTCTCCCTAGAGGTGGAAAATGTATGGGCTTTTATATGTGTGTGTTGTGGATAGGGGTGACGCGTTACATCAAACGTTCAGGAAATGTTTCTGTAACTCTGTAAGTTAAGTACCGGTACATGTAGTTCCCATCCCTGCACCGGTAATTGTTATTAAGAGAGAAATTGTGAAAAGAGTGCTGTAATGTTTCAGTTTTATTCCCATCGCTGCTACTAAAACAATGACATAGCAACTTCATTCAGCCCATTCCTGCCCGCTTTTAGGAGTCTTACAGCATTGAACACGTGTGATAAAATGTGTATTGATAACCATCAGATCACATGCTGAAGTGTGTAGCGGTAGGGCATCGATGTGTACACCAGAGCCCGATAACAAGTTGATCTGCGCTTGTAATGGGATACTCAGGTCTTAAAATAACATCTTGCTTCGTATTCTGTTTACCTGCCTGTCTGTGATTTGGTAAGTCTTTCACTGATATGATAGGAAGCTTTCCTTAAATGGCACTGCGATGAAAACATACCTGTATCATGCTTAATTAGAGGATATGGTCAGCATTTGTGTTTACGTGCAAGACCTGTGTTGAAATGCAGTTAGAGAATGTATTATTATGAAGTTTATGAGTAGAATAGAGTCGTAGGGCTTGATTAGTTTAGTAGCGTAATGCCGCGTTTCAGGGACGTGTAAAGATATCTTCTTCGATCGAAGTTCATGATTAGCATAAAGCGTTATTCGATGATTAATGTACGCAGTAAAACATTTAGAAAAGAGGTTTATACACGTGTTTTTTTGTTGTTTTTTAAATTTTAGGAGTTGCCGCATGCCATTTAAATTCTGTTCTTCACCTCAATAAGTTGTTAAAAATTCCCTGTTTTACTGTGAAGATTTGAGGATTACAAAAATAATAGTTCGATTACGTGTAAGTCCGAGATTAGGTTGGTTTGTAGGCCAATGTTATTTTTGTTCATGATGTAGGACCATGGAATAGAGTTCAGTGACAGGCCATTGTAATGTTAAATCGTGTCTGTTTATTGTGTTTATGTTGGAATTGTGAAGTTTTTTTTTCCGTGAAATGCTTACATCATTTTTGTCAGGGGTCCTAACCTTGAATAGTGACTTTCTGGCTGTCAAATCTGAGTTGTAATGCATCATGTCGTCACTGCTCTAGGATAATGGCGTATGTCAGATTTATGCCAAAAGGCAACTGACGGTTCATTGCATTCCTGAGCATGAGAGCTATCAGATAATAATTATCATAGAAAACGAAATGCGTCAACGGGAAAATATAATTATTATAATAATCCAATAGAATCATAATGGCATAAGTCACCAAACGACAGGAAAAGAAACGGTGTTTTGCTTAAGATGTCAAAAGTGTCCAAAATGTCTTATGCCATTAGCGCAGAGCAGTGAGGATTTGGAAAACGTTGTACCTACTAATCCCGAAGATGATAATAATGGTGCCTTGTATTTGTGGAGAACTACGTACAACATTCGGGCCCTGGTTCTATGAATAGTTTGGCAAGCTGTGAAGTTTAACATTTCTGGTGCTGTCGTTGTTTGTGAGCATTGACATACCTGTACGTGTAATATAATAATAATAATAATGTATAGCATTTATATAGCGCATATCCATTTAAAATGCTCTATGCGCTTTACAGAAACAACATGTCAACCACAGAGCAGAATGGAGCTGCCGGCGAAGCGCTCAACACACTGCACTGCTTCTTTCTCTCTCCCGGTCTCGCTCACTCTCTCTCTCTCTATCTCAGAGCAAATTGTAACGCAGCCTGTTAGGCGCAGTTCACAACTCACAACAGTTCACAACTCACAGCAGTTCACACAACACACAACTCAAATAATATTTGAATATTTATTAATAACAATATATATTTAATAATGAATAATAAATTTTTCTATCTTTTTTAAACTTTTAATCTATTAATTTCAATTTTCAATTTTGCCCGGGCAGCGGCCTTTCGGCCTGCTCTTTACGATTTCCAACTGCCAAGGTATCTTTAACGTGCGCAACGTGCACACGGGCCCTCCGAATTTTTTCGTCCTTATCCGAGAAGACTAGGTACTCGATCCTACCCCCCAATAGGACCAGGGACTTGAAAATATGAGAAAAATCCAATTTCCAACATGCCTGCACTGCCCGGGTTTAGAACCCGGGACCCTTGGCATGAGAGGCGAGCACCTTGCCTCTAGGTCTATATATCACTCAATATATCACTCAAATAATGTGTCGTTTGTTTTGTTGGTTTTTGTGTAATTATTTTTGTTGTTGCTGCTTTTTTATGCCGAAAATAGAGGGGTGGGGGGGGGGGGTGTTGGTAATAATAATAATAATTATAAACATAGAATTTATACAGTGCTTTATCTCGTTAACAGCCAAGTTCTAAGAGCTTTACAACATTTATATTATCATGTCTGTCCTAAATCACACACACAACACACTCACATAGACAGGAACATAGACTTGATGGACATTCAGAATGTATAAAGATGACTCTTCGGTTGATGTTTAAAAGTCATAAAATTGTTACTGGTGGTGATAGTGATGTGGCAGTGATGTAACTGTGCTGTCGTTCTGATGACGTAAAATTATGATGTTGCTGTGGCTGTTGTTCTTGCTATTGTTTTTCTTGTTGTTTAGCGGCTGTGTGGTGCAGACTGTGGTGGTGATGTGGTAGTGTCGTGGTTGTGATGTGGGTGATGTGGTCGTGCAGTGGCTGCAGTGTAGTTCCGATGAAATACGTTCTTGTTGCTGATATCTGTGCTGTTGGCAAATAGTAATGTGGTATTGGTAGTGGTGGAGGTGGTTGTGGTGCTGGTGGTGTGATTTTGATTCAGAACTTGGTAGTGTTGCTGAGGTTGGTCAAGATTTTGGTTTGGATAATCGGCAACACTTTGTGTGTGCTCTCAAGTTGAAATCTTTGCGTTCGAAATTCTTCAGCACTCATGATGTAAACATTTTAACCCCTTTCGTGCCACAGGTGAAATCGGGAATTACTGGCTGACTGATCGGACCTTTATATTGAGCTTCAGTCAGAGTTCCAACTTTGTTTCAAGCCTGCATCCTCCTTATTATTTCATTTTTACATGCTGTTACGACAGAAATACAAGAAAACAGTTGGTCTAATTTCTCTGTTGACTTTGTAAACACTGAAATGTAATCGTCCTATAAATGCCAAGCTGGTAATTAGGCAATTATGTCAAATACTTCGGTTTAAAGTCATTAAACTAATATTATTATGAAACCACAATTAATTTTGCATTATTGTGTTATCGTAATAAGTAAAATAAAACTTTACTTCCATACAGTATGGCCCTTTGGCTATGGACTCTGGGGCAGCCAATGGCTTTAAAGGCATTTTACTGAAAATTAGGATTTTTGAACATTATTTACTTTTAGCGAAACCGCTGTCGGTCCTATTCTAACTTTTTTTTTTTTTTTCGACACATTTACAGTTTTTGCTTTTGAGGCAATACATATATTTCGAAGTTTATAATAAGCTTATACATGTACACGTATTACAGTATGTTCTAGGTCATTTCAGAAGTCGATCTCCCACTGCCGACTACAAAAACAAACAAACAAAGACACACAAAAAACGCCTTTATTTTAGCGCTTAGACGAGTTGTCAGTTAAATGTGAAGGGTTAATATATAGTTTATGTATAGCCGTTATCAAGCTGACGCGAGGTAAATCTCAAAACACGAGCTTCTTTATCTCGTCCATTTCGGTCTGCACGTCTGCGTAATTAACATGCAGTAAATATTCGTGTATCGACATAGCCTAACCTGCATCTTCAGGCGTTGGGGTTCCTGTCACTGTTTCCTGTAAAGATGATCAATTGTCCTCTGAAATGCTATGGGTTAAAGATAAGAAGTTTGACCAACAGTGCACAGCTGTGATTTAACGTTTCCTCGTCCTTTCTGGTCATAATGAGTTGTCAAGGCCGTTTCTCAACCTGCAGTGCTGGCAGGTCATTGAGTCAAGTCTGGGTTTTTCCTCGGTGTTGGTGTGAGATGAGGACTACAGTGTTTAAAGAGACCCCGCACACAACTGAGACAAAAACAATGTCTGGCTAGTTGATTCAAAGGAAGTTCAAATCTTAGCCAAAACCGACGTAAAATGGACTTGACCCAGAGCGCTACCGACATTAAATCTCACATTTTGTCCCGGTTTACGCCGAGTTAGAGTCTGTCTGGCGTTGGTTTTGATTCAAGGCTTGAACTTCCTTTGAACCAAGACAAGACTTATTTCAGCCTCACTAGTGCTCGAGGTCCTGTCTGACTCCATAGTCCAAAATTCATCTCAGACCAAACACCGAGACAAAGCAGTCTTGTCTCAATGCGCTAAGGTCCTTTGTTTGCTTGTTTGTGCTTTAATTGTAATAATGTACTTGTGAAGATCGGGGAAAAAGACGGTGTAAACGGGAAAATGGAATGAAAGTAATTGAGATGAAATTCCTGCCTTGATTTGGGGAAGACATCTAGCATGGTCCTTTCTTCATCTAAAGAGTGTGGGACATTTATTGATTGTATGGAGTTTCTTTATGAAATATTACTTATTAGGTATTCATCAAGGTAGATTTTAAAAGTTGTGACGAAGAAACAGTATTATGTTTGCCACAGAAAGATTTAACACATGTATTTAAAAAGTATGTATGTATAGAGAGGTTTCACTATTGGTCGATTTGCCCCGCGAGACAGGGGAGGCTCCACGAACCACCGTTAACATGAAGCGGAATGTAGGTCACAGCGGTAAACAGTACCCGTTTGTACATTTACACGGGTAGTAAGAGCTTACAAATGGCTCTTAATAGTTTCAATCAACCCCAAAATATGAACAAACCACAGTCAACAGACATGCATGCTGTCCTTCGAGAAGTCGGTCCATTCCAGTTCTTGTACCGCCGTGACCTAGTTTCCCGATTTAGCAGAAATGATTTCTATAATAATATATAGTGTGTGGTAAAACTACAGAAAATCTGTGAGGTCGTACAACGGCTTGAAACAAAGTTAAATCATGAAAGAAAAAAAAGTTGTATACATGTATTACAAAGCCCCACTCAAGAAACAAGAAACATTACATTAATTACCGGTACCATGAATCAGAAATGGAAAAACAAACAGCAGCAGAAATATCTGATTCATTGCAACATTTATTTATTCTTTCTTACGCTGGGCTTTGTGACATACAACTTTTTTTTTTTTTTTGCCATAGAAAAAATTCGGAGGGCCCGTGTGCACGTTGCGCACGTTAAAGATACCTTGGCAGTTGAAAATCGAAAAGAGCAGGCCGAACAGGCCGCTGCCCGGGCTAAATTAAATAAAAATTCACCCCTACCATTCCCTCCCCTCCTCCCCCATCCCCCCCCGCCCCCCCCCCCACAAAAAAAAAAAAAACGCCGATCGACGCTGCACTGTGGCGACGACGTGCCTGCTCCAGTTATAACTTGGCTGCAATGGCACAAAGGCAAATTTCCCAAATGGGATTAAAGAGTTATACAAATACAAATACATGTACAAATAGTCAACACAGACAGACAGATTTACTAATCAAATGTTGCTCTGGTTGATGATTGAAAGTGATGTCACTACTTCAGAAAAAAAAAAATGGCGGAGGAGGAGACAGAGAAAGCCACGTTGCTGCTCAGACAAGGTGAAAGTTCAAATTATCAAGCACTGTCGAACGACGCAGAAACTAAAGAGAAGGAAAGCACAGGGGCAGCCCACGACAATACAGCTTTCATCGAGGAGACAAGGGATGGAGACGAGATAGAAGATATTTATGAGGAAGGTAGGAAGATTTTCCCTCGTCCTCCCTCTATTCCTATAGTGTTGAATGAGTTTTCTCCCAGGTAAGTTGGATGCAGGGTTGGGTAGAAAGTTATACAGCAAAAGAAAAAAAAAGAGAGAGAGAAGCTGTTTGTAACAAAGCTTCGCGTAAAAGTTTGTTCCTATGACGCGTTTTCAAGGCCTTTTCTGGGCGTCTTTTTTGTTCACTCCAGGAACGCGTTTGTTTGTTTTTAAATCACTCCTTCTATTCTTATTGTACTGTAGGTGTTCAGGTGTTCCGGGGCAAGTCTAGTTTATTTTTACTATATGAAACTTTTCGAAAAAAAAAACACGCTGGTCAAAAACGCGCAGAAAAACGACAACAACCCAATCGCTCTGCATGGGAACTGGCTTGTGAAGTAAGACAAATACGTGACAGTGAAACTGGAAATTTTTAATGAAGAGGAATAACAACACAAGCTTTCCGTCTACTTCACGCTAAAAGAAAAATAGCCAATTGAAACGGAATTTAAAAAAACTAAATGAAGATCTGTACTAAAAACAATTATAACAAAAAGGTCACTTACCCTCCCGTGAGTCCCTCTACTGAGAAAAAGGTCTCCATTCCCCAATTTCGTCTATCTATTTCGTTTGTTTGTTGTTGTTTGGTCAGGTCTGGGTACCCGGTAGGATACACCAAAGTCTGTGTATAAACAGGCTTAAGTCAGGTATTTTGTCGTCCTGGTGATTGCCACCTTAGATCAACGTAACAAGAATAATGTTGGGTGCCTGCCTGCTGTTTAGAGCAGCATAACCAAGTAGTGTTATTAAATTTTGGTATCTGTATGCCAATAAATACAATGACTTGATTAAGTCTGTTTCGTCATGGGTTCAATATTTACGAGTAATTACTGACAAGAGAGGCGACACAGCTGAGTGCCCTTTCTTGTGTATTGTCCAGCTCTGTGGATCATCCTCAGCAGAAGCGTATTTTGAATAATTAACACAACATATAGCTTTGTTGAACTGAATGTAACTTTGCTGTTATCATCTGTGTCTTACCACTCCAGTGCCGACAGCAGCAACATCCCAAGCACGAGCAGCACCAGTAGCCATAGATGTGCCCAGAGAAAGACCCGTCACTGAAGATGAGCTGATGTTTCGTTTGAGATTCGCCCATCTGGCACCTAAGTGTGTTATGGTTTCATATTACTTGAAATTATTTTGCTTTTTTTTTTCGTTGGTTTATTGGAACTAGAAAAATAGAGAGTGAACTTAACAGCTAGTCGAGTGAATTATTAATAGACAGGCCGAGACAATCAGACATACAGATAGATAGACACAGGACGATGCATGGAAAGAGACAGACAGACACACGTGCAGATAGATAGATAGATAGATAGATAGATAGATAGATAGATAGATAGATAGATAGATAGATAGATAGATAGATAGATAGATAGATAGATAGATAGATAGATAGATAGATAGATAGATAGATAGATAGATAGATAGATAGATAGATAGATAGATAGATAGATAGATAGATAGATAGATAGATAGATAGATAGATAGATAGATAGATAGATAGATAGATGGAGACGGATGGATGAATGGATGGATAGATGAAGGGATGGATGAATGATGGTATGAAGGGATGGATTTATGACAGAGATACCTGGAGCAGCAGTTGCCCATTTTGCTCTCCTCCCCCCCCCCCCCCCGCAATGTAAATCCACGCTCTTATCATAAGGAATTCACCTGTTTCTATTGTAATGCCTGTTTTAGTACTGACTGGTTTGATGAGGTGGCCGCTGTCAGCCGCACCAATGGTGACCCCAGTGTGTATGAACACGTACTGGCAACACTGAGAGAGTATCCAATGACGATACAAGATAAGCTAATGCTGTCTGGGTAAGGTTTTTGCATTAATTTAATATGCATTTGTTTGATGACGATTTGGATCATTGAAAAATGCTTTGGTGTCTGTTTACCTATCTATCAGTCTGTGTATTTTTGTATTCAAAATGTAGTTTTGTGTGTCCTTAATCTTTGTGCAAAACGTAAGCCTAGGCGGGCACTAGGCGATCAAAAGTTTGATCGGCCAACTAGTTGAATGGTGACGTCACAACATGGCGTTTCAGTGAACTCCAGACTAGTTAGATTGGCGTCGCTGTACATGGTGTGCTATATCGTAAATGATTGCAACCAGGAAGTACTTCTATGAACAAATTTGTATTTTTAGACAAATTCGGGCGCGGTTGGAGGCCGGTTCGCTGGCAAGTGCGGGTTCAGTTCTCCATCAGACCAGAAGGGACAAAGAGAAAAGGAAGAAAAGAGCAAAATCCTCTCATGTCTTCAGCTTTGCTTCTGGAGGATTTGTGCCCTTTGCTCTGTGGGAGGGGCTGATTGGTCGTATCTCTGGTAAGTCAATTCATTGATTCACTTCCGGCCAGTTTTCTTAACTGTCTACTTTGAAAGTCGGTGATTAGTATCACAGCCAGTAATGCCATATAAATATACATGTACGGTACCCCATTTATGATCTGGAAATTAAACAGTGAGCATTTCCCGGTGTATATTTCATGTATAATTTTGATAGGTTATTTTTAAATGTGAGACGCTTAGAGCGACTTATAAGAGTGAATCACTTGGGCTCAGCCTTCAGAGTAGAGCAAAGCTGCTCGATGTCAGAGACAAGATAGATCATTATTAAGCGATTATTATTATTATAGGCTATGAAATGTTTTGGCCAGCTAGATTCCTTGCAGTTGGTATTTGGATCATAATTTCCATGTCAGGATGGTCGCAGTAGCTACGTGATGACCTGCTTTTCGAATATTGTTTTGTTTTATAAGGTCAGATTAAGATTAAGACTAGGGATTGGGATTTTTGGTGTCACAGTGTCGAATTACTTTTTGTTATACATATATTGTACTCATTAATATTCATAACATATGCCGGAAGTCTCCATTTAGTTCTATGGGGTAGAATCGCCAAGGAGATTTGACGGCCCTTTCAGAATTATTTTTTTTAAAAATCATTCAGCTTTACTTCTAATTATCCATTTTCATGTTTTTTATCAATTATAACGTGTTGAAGGGTTAAACTTTAGTCTAGTTTGTTTGTTCTTCCACAGCTTACTTTGGCACCAATGTGGCATCCTACTTTCAGTTTCTTCGTTTCTTGGTTCTGCTGAATCTTGGAGTTGGGATGATCATGCTGATCTTTGTTTCGTTGCCACAGGTGAGGACAGTTTTTTGTTTTGTTTTATATTCTTCTCGGCGGATAATTGCCATGGTAAGAAATGATGCACTGTTTAACCCTTTTACTGCCAGTGCCGTAAAAACTGTGAATTTGTATAGTTTTGGACATATTTTAGATTTCATAACTGCCAGTGTTAAGTGCAGAAACTTTTCATTGAAACAATAATACCTATTTGTAATGTAAATTAATCTGCAGGAAAATGCTATTCATTGTCATCTGGACACGAAGGTGCTCCTCATGTTACTGAGCTGGCAGTGAAAGGGTTAAAAAAAAAGCAAGAGCAGCAATATCACTGTGGGCAAAACTCACTGTTTTTAAAAACAATATCATTCCGGGCAAATTCCACCTAAGGTTAGCTTTGGTCCTGCCTACTATTATCAATCCACAAAGGTGTCACTGACACGGTATGCAATCAGTTCTCTTCATCCTTCTGTGTCCTCTACCTCCCACTGGGGATCGCCCTCAGTCTCAAGCCTGACATCTCTCGGATATTACCCTCCCAACTCTTCCTTTTGCTGGCTTCTCCTCCCTCCTCCGTGTACCGCATCATTGTGGCATTGGCAAGTTCTTTTAATCTCGAGATGCGCTCATCCTTCTTTAGTTTTGGCCGTTTCTCTGTGATAAAGAGATCTGAGTTTACAACCCCATCAATGACAAGAGGCCCATCATTGCCATTACCGTACCCTGAACATTTTTTACCTCTGAACCTGTCTTCACAGCAACACTTGCGTCCCTAGCAACAACTTCACTATCTACAGAAATAACAGTAACACCAGCAAGACCATTATTGAGCACCGTACGGATGTCATAGATTATGTATCACTGGAAAGATTCCAATGAAAAATGAAAAAGACACTGAACAATCTCCAAGGAATATTAATTTCCCCGTTAATGTCAGGGCCGGATTACGATTTTGTGTGCCCCTGAACTACAGCTATTGTGAGTTCCCCAGTTATAGTTAATAAAAGCAGGAATGTCGGATTCTTAAAATTAGTTAATCAACTTGTACAACATAATGTCATATACATTAAGATATATAATACCAAGCAAAATTTTCATTAAAATACTAGTATTCATTTTAAGGAGAAGGACCTTTAATACAAATTGAAATACGGTTTTGATATTTATAATTTCACTTCATCTCCGTAGGCCCCTGGGCTTCAGCCCATAAAGCCCATGCCTCAGTCCGGTACTGGTCCATGTCTTGTTTGGTCCCACTTTCCCTTGTTTAATTGTAGTCTGCCTCCTTGTTATTGGGGATGTTGGTGCTGACCTTTTAAAAGCATGCAATAACCAAGTTACATGTATTTTCTCTGTCCAGATTGTGTCAGATGAGCTGTCCAGTAATGATGTCAAATCTGGATTCTTTGTAAGTTTAGGCTATTCCTATTAGTTACAATGACAAAGGGAGATGAATAGTTTATGAGTAGAAGCAAAGAACTGGTGAGGTCAGTGACTGTGAAAGAAAGAAAGAAAGAAAGAGACAAAGAAAGAAAGAAAGAGCTCTCCGCCTTCACTGGAATGGGATACTTGTTTCTTGTCGTTTTCACTCTTATAATTATCTATCTGTCACCTCGTGTAATTACTGGCATTAACTGACCATCGTTGTGTTGTCTTAAAAAAATTAAGTTCAAATTAAATTCGGGGTCTTTGACATAATGACTATTTTGAGGGGTATATTTTGCTCATTCACTGTTTTTACATTTACTCACAAATTGACTCTTTGATTAAAAAAAAATAATAATAATAAGTTGCGTGGAGATTGTTTGTATTATTTACTGAAGACTTCAAAGTTGCGCTCGGTCTGACACTAACATAGTGACAAAGCATGCATGTCTGCTCGGCTTTGGGGGAAATCCGTAAAATACGTGATCTCGGAGAGGAGAGGGGGCCTGCACTGACTTGATAATTTATATTTATTCTGTGGGGGCCTGCCCTCAGCATATGAAAAGCTTATTTGGGGGGGGGGTCCGGGGGAGCGTACGTACACTTCTTAATTAGTATAGTAATGAATTAAGAAGCTTGCTTTCATTTGTATATGTGTATATATTTATACGTTGTTGAATTATAAATATGGAAATCAAACTTCTGACGAAACAGCCAAATACTTCAAGGAAAGTATTATATAAAGTTTTAAAACATGACGGCAAAGTGGCAAATAGGAGCTGGGGAGTTGAGGCCAGGCAAAGTGGCAAAGAGGAGCTGGGGAGTTGAGGCCAGGCAAAGTGGCCAAGAGGAGCTGGGGAGTTGAGGCCAGGGAAAGTGGCAAAGAGGAGCTGGGGAGTTGACGCCAGGCAAAGTGGCAAAGAGGAGCTGGGGAGTTGAGGCCAGGCAAAGTGGCAAAGAGGAGCTGGGGAGTTGAGGCCAGGGAAAGTGGCAAAGAGGAGCTGGGGAGTTGACGCCAGGGAAAGTGGCAAAGAGGAGCTGGGGAGTTGAGGCCAGGCAAAGTGGCAAAGAGGAGCTGGGGAGTTGAGGCCAGGCAAAGTGGCAAAGAGGAGCTGGGGAGTTGAGGCCAGGGAAAGTGGCAAAGAGGAGCTGGGGAGTTGAGGCCAGGCAAAGTGACAAAGAGGAGCTGGGGAGTTGAGGCCAGGCAAAGTGGCAAAGAGGAGCTGGGGAGTTGAGGCCAGGCAAAGTGACAAAGAGGAGCTGGGGAGTTGAGGCCAGGGAAAGTGGCAAAGAGGAATTGGGGAGTTGAGGCCAGGCAAAGTGGCAAAGAGGAGCTGGGGAGTTGAGGCCAGGCAAAGTGGCAAAGAGGAGCTGGGGAGTTGAGGCCAGGCAAAGTGGCAAAGAGGAGCTGGGGAGTTGAGGCCAGGCAAAGTGGCAAAGAGGAGCTGGGGAGTTGGGGCCAGGCAAAGTGGCAATGAGGGGCTGGGGAGTTGAGGCCAGGCAAAGTGGCCAAGAGGAGCTGGGGAGTTGAGGCCAGGCAAAGTGGCAATGAGGGGCTGGGGAGTTGAGGCCAGGCAAAGTGGCAATGAGGGGCTGGGGAGTTGAGGCCAGGCAAAGTGGCAATGAGGGGCTGGGGAGTTGAGGCCAGGCAAAGTGGCAAAGAGGAGCTGGGGAGTTGAGGCCAGGCAAAGTGGCAAAGAGGAGCTGGGGAGTTGAGGCCAGGCAAAGTGGCAATGAGGGGCTGGGGAGTTGAGGCCAGGCAAAGTGGCAAAGAGGAGCTGGGGAGTTGAGGCCAGGCAAAGTGGCAATGAGGGGCTGGGGAGTTGAGGCCAGGCAAAGTGGCAATGAGGGGCTGGGGAGTTGAGGCCAGGGAAAGTGGCAATGAGGGGCTGGGGAGTTGAGGCCAGGCAAAGTGGCAAAGAGGAGCTGGGGAGTTGAGGCCAGGCAAAGTGGCAATGAGGGGCTGGGGAGTTGAGGCCAGGCAAAGTGGCAAAGAGGAGCTGGGGAGTTGAGGCCAGGCAAAGTGGCAATGAGGGGCTGGGGAGTTGAGGCCAGGCAAAGTGGCAATGGGGAGCTGGGGAGTTGAGGCCAGGCTCGTGAAAAGCTATGTTTTGTGAGAGGGGGTCAAGAATCGGCAAAATCGAGCATGCGTTTTGGTATGGATAGCATATTATGTGGTATATTTACCGGTGTTTTAACCATTGGCTGGTCGGTCACTTATCCGAATGTCAATATTGCAGGGAGAGTTATCAGATACCATCTTTTTCTACGGCGCTTACAATGACAGAGATGTCACCAACGACGACTTGGATTTAACCTACAGCAAACCTCTGGCATATCTTATGACGTGGAGTTGCGTCATTGTCCTCGCAATTTTCGTCATCGTTCTCAGGTAGAGTGGACAACGTGTGTGTATTGGTTTGTTTCACCCACGTCACCCAAAACTGTGATGTTGACCGCACGGCATCCCTGACCCCTTCCCCCCCCCCCCCAGTCGGGGCCGGAGTAAGACCTTTAGAGGCCCTAAGCACTTAAAAGTAGATTTTGGTGCCCCCACATACCGTATATTGTCATTCAAAATGTAAACAAAAATAAACCGTTGTTTTTTATTTATTGTGGGTGCCCCTTCTTGTGGACCTGGCTCAGCTGTACCATTTGCAGTTTTGAACCGTATGGTCCATGGTAAATCTCGCATGGAAAATTTTCTGTGCCCCCCCCCTCCACCACCCACCCCGTTTTCCTTGATGTCCCAAGCACGTGCTTCTTTTGCTTAATGGTTCTGCCCCCCCCCCCTCCACCAGTGCACCCCGGCTGAGCATGCACACTTGCAAAACACAGATTGGGGGTGGACCCGGCACGGCAGTGGAACATGCACAGCGGGGTGGGTCTGGCATGGCATGGAAACATGCACAGTGGGGTGAACCCGGCACGGCAGCGGAACATGCACAGTGGGGTGGACCGGGCACGGCAGCGGAACATGCACAGTGGAGTGGACCCGGCATGGTAGCGGAACATGAACAACGGGGTGGACCCGGCATGGTAGCGGAACATGAACAACGGGGTGGACCCGGCACGGCAGCGGAACATGCACACTTGTAAAGATATGCTGTATCAAAAAAAAAAAAAATGAATTATGAAACGCTTGAGATAAGGAAACAAAATTTAATGATCTTGAAACTTACGACGAAAAGCGATGTAAAACTGAAACTTTCCTAGTAGCACAATTTGTGTGACGACAAGTGAAACAAATCAATAAGAATGGTGATTCGCTTGTAGTCTTCTTCAGAACACGCTATGAAAAGATTGATGGATAACATTGTATTTGAAATACAAATTTTACTGTAATACTGTATTATGAATAGAAAGCCAGTGAGTACTCTCAAACCATTTAATAAGATAAGAAATTAATTGTCGAATTTCCAGATATTTAGAAGTTAAGTGTATTATCCATGGTGGAATCATACAGATTGATAATAGCTCTTTGAGTCGGGTAGCTAAAATAAACACTGTAGCTTTTTTCACTTATCTATTGAAAAAGGTATGGGATTGGGAGACGTAAACTTAAATCATGACCGAAGTATTCGATGTTAATTGACACCAGGTTAGTCTTATCCTGTGTGTATTTGACAAATGCAATTAAAAATGACAAATATTGATTGCTATGAGACAATGAATAATCATGGCTATGAATAAACTAGTAAATAAACTCCGTTTTTTGTTGTAAATGAGATAACCGTTTGAGTGTGTACGGATCCGCAATACGGGTGTAACTCCCCGGGAATGACTCTAAGAACCAATGGTTTACACCAGCACAAATTTTTGATTGGCAGCATGTTTGTCAGCTACCGGCGAATCAAAAAGACGGATGACGAGGAGGATCCTTTCTCTAGCCAAACCCTTCTGAGCTGGGACCATTCAGTGACAAGCAGGGAGGGAAGTAAAATTAGAGCTTCCGCCATCACCACACAATTTAAGGTCAGTCTGTTAGTCGCTTTGTCACTTGGTAGCCTAAATGAAATATATAATTTGATATTCTGTTTCTGCATGTCGGTCACACACTGCTACTACTATTTCCTGCTGCACCCACTGGTGATTAGGGCAGCAACAAAAGACCTCCAGCCCGGTCATACACGCAAAACTTTAACCCTTAACCCTAATACTGTCAGGAAGGAGTAACTGTATCCCTCCAAAGGTGTCAGAACTGCAAGTCTTCACCTTACACATTTAGTATTTGAGAATGTAGTTGATTCAGAAACCCCAATAAAAATAACATTTCTAGAAGCTGATTTAATTGGCTATGGCAGCTCAAGAATGAACAAAACTGCCATTTCAAATTGTCCATGTGACAGTAGTAGGATTAACTTGCAAGTCTTAAACAGAATTTACCAAATGTTTCCTCACGACTCCTTGTGTATTGGGCGCTGAAATCTATTATGCCGGATAAATTACTTGCCAACGTAACTTTCTTTGGCAGCGAAGTCCTTCCCCACCCCCACTCCTCTTTCAATGTAAAACTAACTGAGTCACCCGGTGCTGCTCGAGATATTAGTTTCAGTTTTGGGTGATTATAATGGATCTGCTTCACCTTGCCCGCTCCTTAAGGTTTGCTATGCTGTGGTTGTTTGTTTGTTCCTTTGTTACTAGATAAGTTTTATGCCCTTACACACTCCGTCAGCATTTCTAGACAATAGCATGGGCTCATGTCGTCATAGAAAGAAGAGAATTTGGGAGGGGGGGGGGAGCGAAATTAGCAACACAAAGCAAACTAAAAAAAAATTCCCAACCTTTTCAAGTTTTCTCATCTGAAAAATAGCCTTCTCGGCAAGTCAAAAGAAGACAACTTTAAAATTTCGCGTAAATCCGAGGTGTATGAGGTGCCGTAGATCTTGATAAAAATTCCGAGAGTTTTGTTTTATAATACAAATTAATTTTGATGGAATTGTTAGGTTTCGAAACTAGTAACTTGGCAGCTATTTCTGGAAGTAACTGAAAATCACATTCTTCTGAAACCCTTTAAACAGGGATAAAGTTAACAAAACTCAGCACAATAACACAAGGAACAATATTTCAAAGAATGGCAACTCCAAAACGGTTGAACACAATTTATTCATTTTTTCCACAATCTGTCTTTGAGACCATAGATTACCTCTGAGTAATTTGAATTCCAAACGAGGTCGCGATTTTGTTTTAACAAGAGTTCATGACAGTTTGGTTGATTAACGGGTTTGCAAGATACTGAAGTTTTATTTTGACATGTGAAAATGTAAGTTGTTCCTTGACTTATTGTGCTGAGTTTATTTGATGTTATGTAAGACAGGCCATAAATAACTCTACTAAAAGGCTGTAGATTCGCGAAACCAGAGAAAATGGGTAAAATTTTAATAGGTCTTCTGACTTTTGGTCATTTTGGTTTCATGAATAATAACATTAGAAATTGACCAGACTTCAGGCTGGTGACGCGCTGAGTCAAGTCTGGTTTGAGTCTGTTGTGACTCAGTGCGAGGAATCTTTTTCCCCGCCAATTGACTCAAGACAGTTTTGACGTTCCCGGACTTGTGGGACAAAATCGTTTCAGACTTGCTAGTGCGCAAAGTCCCGTTTAAATAAATAGTTCACATATCAGGCTAAATCCGAGACAAAACAGACTGGATCCAACTCGCCAACCACTCACACTCGTTCATCGAAGAGCAGGAAGCCAAACTGGGAACATAATCTACCTGATGATCTCTGAAGCATTAAGCTGTGAACTCATGTGTACCGAAACGGAAATAGCAACGGAAACGTCAAAGATCCATCAAGTACATGTAGTAAACAAAAAGAATGTTTCCATGTGTACGGAAAGGGTGTTCCCGTACAAATGAAAATATTCTTTATATTTGACCACTTGAAGAGTTTTTAGTCTTTCCGTAGCCGTTTCCGTTTCCGTACGCGTGGAAATCCAGCTTAACCTGTTCTGGTTAGATCAACGTAATGTTGTTTAGTACATATATGCAGGAGTACCGTACTTATTGTCTTGTCCGGCAGGAGATGGTGCGGGAAGAGAAAGTGAGGGCACGTCTGTCTAGGAAGCAGAGGTAAGGAGCTTTTGTTTAAGTCCTTGCTTTCCTCTCATGTGAGGTTTAATTAGATAAGTGAGTGAGTGAATGAAGGACAGAGAGGGACCGGGGGGGGGGGGGCGTGGGGCGTGAATGAATAACAAAGTAAGTAATCTAGAGAGTAGGCAAATGAGTGAAGGGTGGCTGGCTGCATGACAGAAGGAATGAATGATGAATGGCCAATTGAGTAAGAGAATGAATGAATGTCAAGTACGTGGTTATGTAGCTAAATAAATCAGATATGGATTCATGTATGCACATGCAAGTGAAAATGAAAATATGATATAAATTATTATATAAAATCCCCAATATCGTTAATTGCATCTAAAATGGTGCCAACAGCTGAAACAAAGATCTTAACATACATGCAGATTTACTTTTATTGTGCCGGTATAATAATATGACGATTTCCTCAGACTGCAACGCTGGGCTGTGAGGATCCTATGTAATTTGTTATGTATAGCCATACTTGCTGGAAGTGCTTACCTAATCTACCTGGTGGCGGAAAACACGGTGACCAGCGGATTGGAAATTCCTGAAGTTGTGGGCGATTTCTTCGAAAAATATCAGGTTTGTGTGGATGCATGATGTAAAGTGTATATCGTTAATGACACGAGTCATTTTTTGACCCTTTTTAAATACATGTATTAGGAAAAACCGGTTTATTTCCTGCTATTTGATGACTTATGCCATTATGATTCTAGTGGATTATTACATTTTCCTGTTGGCGCATTTCTTTTCCTATAATATCATTTGATAGCCCTCATGCTCAGGAATGCAATGCACCGTCATTTGTCTTTTGGCATAAGTCTCGCATATATGTCATTATTGTAGAGCTGTGACGATATGTAAAGGGAGTCAAGGATGCGTCATGGGCACAGCTAATTTGTACTTGAACTAAAGGATTGGAAGAGGAAGAATAGGCTAACAATAATAATAATAATAATAATAATAATGATAAAGTTCATTTATATAGCGCACATCCAAAGATGCTCTGTGCGCTTTACAAAACATGCAGAAACAGAACAACTCTTATTCCTAGCAACTGACAACACACACAAAGGCACACACACACACAAACACTATCTCTCCCTCCTCTCTCTCTCGCTCGCTCTCTCTCTCTCTCTCTCTCTCTCCCTCTCTCTCGCTCTCTCTCTCTCTCTCTCTCTCTCTCTCTCTCTCCTTCACACACACACACAAAACACCAATACATATCAGACTACACATCAAAGTGTTTTCTGAGGAGATAGGTTTTCATTTCAGATCTAAAAAGTGCCTCGCTTTCTATGGTGGTAAGGAGCTGGTGCGCACACAGAAAACGCTCTCTCTCCATGTTTTGTTTTGTTTTAGCAAATTTAGATTCTAGTAGTTTTTTATCAGGAGATCTTAATGCTCTAGATGGTTTATATGGATGAATAGAGTTTATAAGATAAAGAGGAGCATTGTTGTACTGACATTTGTGGCATAACACTGCAATTTTAAAATCTATCCAACATCTTTCTCCACCCATCCACCTCCTCTGCCTGCAGTCAAATTGCCATTTCATTTTTTCTTCTGCATTTTTAAACTTTTTTTTTCTGTCCATCCAAATGAAATCTTGAAATTTTTTCAGAGAGCACAAAAAACATGATTAAAACTTGGCTGGTCAGTATCTGAATTCCAGGAAATAGATTAAATGACTGGAAATGCTACACCTCGAATGCCTATTATTGTTCAGAACATAGCATAGCTATGGTGATGAATTTCTCCGAAATCTGAGTCGGATGAATTAAAACTTACAATAATGATTTGTAAAGACAATGGTAAAATGGCGTAGTTAAGATAATTATCTTTTTCTTTTACTGTAGGAGAAAAGGTTATTAATTGTTTATTTCTTTAGACTTCCTTGTTGCCATAAGACATGCTTTTATATGATCATTGCGTTGACATGAGTGTAAAGCCATGAAAGAGTTTACAGTAGGTGGTTACCCATCTTTTAAGCAAGCATACATTACTGTGATAACAGTCGATTGTCGTGTATGCCTTATATTGTCTTATTGTGGTAAACTTCAGAACTTTGCCTATTGTCACGAGTGGAGTGAGCGATAGTTAATAATTACGGGGGGAAAGGAGGAGAGTAAAATTAACGCACGTAGACAAGTAAGAAAAGCGTGCATGTTGTGAGTGGTGGGGGGTCTGAATGAGGCGAAAGCGCTGTATTACTATCACTGCAAGTTAGAAGGTCCAACTGAACGGACGCTAGTAAGAGCCCAGCGGGCAAACATAAGGGGAGCAGTCGGAAGACGGATGAGAGTGTTTTTTCCAGTGATGACTGGTAGGTAGAACGTTGATTGATAATTATGATTGATGTATTATATTATATTCGTCTATTACCATGATGTAAATAAGTATATGTGAGGAATGTGGAAGTCCTTGATATTGGATATAGCAATGTGCGCCATGAGCGATAGATGAAAGTTGAGTTCGTGGATTTGTAGCGCGAGTGAGTAGTGTGTACTCCGATGGAGGTGTGTTACCGTAAGATGTTTGGTGAGTGAAATGTGAACTATTGTGTGTACGCTTCATGGGTTGTAAGGAGAGGTGGAGTGAATAGAAATGGTATGGCATTATACCAATGTAATGTTATTCTTGTAGGTGCCGAGGTCGGGCCAAAGAGCGCCGCCTACGGTGATAGGCCAGCATAGGGCCGGGGGCCACACATAGGCCAAGAGTGAGGCTGTCAGTGCAGGACAGTAGAGGCACATAAAGCCGTGGCAGTCAGGCCACGGACAGGGACGTAGATATGAGCGTGAATGTGATAATGTACTATTGCCATGTTGATGGGCTAGTGAACTGATAATGTACTATTGTCATGTTGATGGGCTAGTGAACTGATAATGTACTATTGCCATGTTGATGGGCTAGTGAACGGATAATGTACTATTGCCATGTTGATGGGCTATTGAAATGATAATGTGTTATTGCCCTGCTGAGGTGCTAGTGGAATGCTAAGGTGTATGACAATAGGAAGGTGATATTGAGAGACTGCGGTGCCAGTGAATTATTAATGTGCTATTAAGACCCTGAGGGGAGAGGCTGAGGCCGAAGTGCCTTTAGGAAGTAACTACCGGGTTGTGGATCCGAGGAAGAGTGCATGTGAGAATAAGGCCGTTGTACGGCAGTTAATTTCAATAATATAATGTATGTAATTGCGCTATTATCTGTATAATTATGTTTAATAAATGTGTGAGTCTGATGGGTTGTTCTGTTAAGTGTTAAACTTGTTCGTTCGTGATTGTTGTCCTGTCATAACTTATTACATCTCCCAGTCTGGGATTTGTGACACCTATTCTGTCGTTTCATGAAAAAGACACCGTAAATGTCAAAAATAAACCTTAACAAGAGACGCAAAAAAACTAATTCTCTCAGATCTTTGTCCAATTTCAGTTTTGTGATATTCAAAAGAAACTATCAGACGTACAAAATTATAACCCACTGACAAAATGAAAAGCACAAAATCATGCAATAAAATGTTAAACAGTGAATTTTGCATAGTTTGACATATACGGTGTTTTTTTGTTTTTTTTTTATAACACGGCAGTATTAACTAAGATGTGCTTAAATGAAGAGAAAACTGTTTTTAGTGTGCAATTTGGTGCCTTTTGCGGGGCCTCATGTTTGATAATAGGTCACTTTAGGCCAATTTACACGTCCAAATTTGTCTTCAAACGTGTCAAACAAGGTTTTGTGCATACCAATTGGAGCGTGCACGGGCGTGCTTGCGTTAATTTCAACTACTTGTGTGACTGCGTGCGCAAACATCGTCTTCAACAAGCACCACCTCTTTCACCCCCTTTTGCCTATACTAAGTATGTGCACTTGTATTTGCGAGATGGTGTCTTTCGGTATATAAGATCATTATCACAGCAAGCCTGTTTTTGTTATCATTTCATACTAGATCTTTTGATGCAGATTAAAAATACAAGTGCATTATGAGGAGGTGAATTTGTATCTTGCCAAGCGAAACAAGCTAGCTGTTCACTTATTCATGTTTGTCTTTCTGTCTTTGGCCGATAATTGACAATTTACTTTACTCATCATTAAAAATTTCATGTCAGCTTCCTCTCCTAGTCTCGGCGCTGAAGTTGGTGATTCCGCCTATGTTGGATCTATTGCTAAAGCTGGAGAAATACCACCCAAGAACTCAGATCAAACTGCAGATTACGAGGTGGGTGCTTGGTTTTGTCTACAGTTGCAGTGGCATAACTAGGGTGGGGCAAGAAGAGCCAGTACTGACCAAAAACTATTCCTGCAACCCCCCACCGCCCCCGCCCCCCCCAACCCCCCCCCCCGAATTTCAAGAACACAGTTTTTAAAGACCGCCTTAATTATGTATTTATTTATTTATTTATCTGTTTGTTCGAGGCTTCATAACCCTAATCACACCTCTGAGTGGTTCTGCTGTCAAATTCTGCTTTGTTTCCTGTTCAGGACAGCTGTGTTCTACGTTGCCAGCCTGGTTGTGTTCCTGGCATCTGTCTACTCAGTGTCTACTGAATGCTTGACGGCCAAAAACAGCAACTCAACCAATGTAAGGATTTGTAGCTCTGGGTTAACAAAGTAGCGGGGGTGGTAATAAGGGAGGAATAAGGGAAATCAAAATGTTAAGAGGGTCGGAGCCGTCTTACCGCCTGGACACGCTGGGCAGCTGCCACAGGGCCCCAAGCATTCTAATTTCTGAGTTGTTGCTTAGGGGGGCGGGCCGCAGCATATTGCTTTGCCCAGCGGCCCACAATGATGTTAAGAAGAGAAAGTGCATAAACAATTGGAAAGTAAGAAGACAAGACAAAAAAAGAAATGTTATACAAAATTAGCCAAACAAAACGATTGGCAAGGGCGAGAGAGAGAGGGGGGGTGGGGGCGGGGGGCTTGGGGCTTGGGGAGAGCAATAGTCATACAGCCAGACAGACAGAGAGAGAAAGACAAGGGACAGAAAGAAAGAAAGAAAGACAGCCACAATACCCAAACTAGAAGATTATTATTTAGCCTTTTCAGAGCCTCCCGACTTTTATGAAATCTGTTCTACAATTTTACTCTTGTGCTCTCACTGTCTCTATTTATCGTCCTACTCAGACGAACGTCACATCGAACAGCCCGCAAGAAGCCCAGTCAGAGTACTGCTGCTGGGAGAATGAGGTAGGCGAACAGCTGTTTCAAATGGTCATCTTGGACATGGCTATCAGCCTGGTGGTCGGACTGCTGTTCAAGGGCGGGAGAGCTGCTTTCATGAAATGTTGTAACTACACGCGGGTAAGTCGCAGATCACTGATACTTCTGACCAATCTTAGCTTTTTTTGCTTAGGCGCACACATGGAACTTTGTTCATGTCGCTGTGACCTCGCATTTTTTAAAACTCTAGGCACATGAATGGAAATGCGCACACATGGGTCTCACGAGATGCCCACACATGGGACACACGAGATGCCCACACATGGGACACACGAGATGCCCACACATGGGACACACGAGATGCCCACACATGGGACACACGAGATGCCCACACATGGGACACACGAGATGTCCACACATGGGACACACGAGATGCGCACACATGGGACACATGAGATGGCCACACATGGGACACACGAGATGCGCACACATGGGACACACGAGATGCGCACACATGGGACACACGAGATGCCCACACATGGGACACACGAGATGCCCACACATGGGACGCACGAGATGCCCACACATGGGACGCACGAGATGCCCACACATGGGACACACGAGATGCGCACACATGGGACACACGAGGTGCCCACACATGGGACACACGAGATGCCCACACATGGGACGCACGAGATGCGCACACATGGGACACACGAGATGCGCACACATGGGACACACGAGATGCCCACACATGGGACACACGAGATGCCCACACATGGGACACACGAGATGCGCACACATGGGACACACGGGTTCATTGCAGAATCAGTTTTAACATGAAAGTATGCCGCGAGAACAAATTGCATGTGTGCACCAGCCTTCTGCTCTGATTATTTTTTTTAACCCTCTGCGACTCAGCTGTGAGACAAGTTTGTTTGAATTTGACATTACTTTGCTTTCAGTCAAATAAAAATGTACATGCATGGTTACAGGGGACATCCTGTGGTAGAACGGGTGGGGGTAGGATAGGGAGAGTGAAGGTGAGAAGGAGAGACCGAATACCGTCGGGTATTTGCCATATTGTTGTATGTACATTTGTCCCTTTTCGAGAAAATAAGGAGTGCAGTTTGGACGGCAAAAGAGCTAAACCACATAAAAGTTTACGTCACAAACACATATCTCGCAAAGTTTTTAACTGATTGGAAGGACTACTACTACTACTATTTCCTGCTGCACCCATTGGTGCTTAGGGTAGCAACAAAAGATCTCCAGCCGTGTCTGTCGTGGGCCATCTTTGCGGGAGTTCCCCAGGAGTGATTGAAGGATTTCATCTCTGCCTCGATCGTTCTCCGCCAGGTTGCCTTGGATCTGCCTCGCTTGCGCCGTCCATCCGGTGTCTACAGCAGCGCCGTTTTGGTGATAGAATTGGCTTCCTTTCGCAGCACCTGTCCAAGCCATCTCCATCGTCTCTTCGTGATGATGTTGGCTATTTCTTCTTGCTTGCATCGCCTTAGTAGTTCCTGATTAGAAATCTTATTTGGCCAAAAGATGCGGAGAATCCTACGAAAACATGTGGTGTGGAAGGAAGACAACATGGCGAGGTCACTCTCTGTCATTCGCCAACACTCTGATCCATACAGGGGTGTGGATAGGACACAGCTTTGGTACCGCCTGATCTTGATGTTGATGCCGTATTGTGTCGATTGGAATGACACTTACACATAAAGAAATTAGGAGTGAGAGAACCACTTTCGTGACAAAACCTCAAAATCGGCAAAACGTCACATACCAACAATATGACAAACAATATGACAAATATCCCTCGGTATATATAAATGGCAGAACAACTGAATAAGTGAGTGAAGAAGGGCGTAACTGCATAGCTGACTAACAAACAAACAAATAAACAAATGAGGTAACGATCCAGTTGGGCATCCAAAAGACTGACCAACATTATGCATGTTCATTGATAGGTAACTTGTTTTCGCTGGGAACTGTATTCACCCATAATTATACTTGTAAGGCCTATTATACACAGCTGCTGACATTATTGTAGTTTTTATACTATTTTTGGTGATAACATTTTGCGCAAAGTTATTGATCTCGGTGGAAAGGTTCTCGCTTTATGAAACCTATTCAAACACATGCATGTCACTGTATCAAGGCATGCATAGTTTGAGCTCAGTATCAGTGTTCTTAGAAATGATCCGGATTACGTGGAGAATTAGCGGAGTGTGAAAAATCAATACGTTCCTACATGCATACTCGCACAGCCCAAGCAACTATTTTGTACACATGACTATGGAAATTTGCTTGTTACATTAGGAAGAACGATTGACCCATACGTTACACAGTATCGTGTCATAATTAATATTTGCCATTCCCTTTATGAAAATGAATAATTTTGCAGATTTCTAACTGGGCTCTGTAGCATACTCTTGTGTTCAAAATCTGCAACAAAGAATTAAACCTCATTGTCTTGTAGTAGTTGTAGAGAGGTAATCAATTGTGAAATATGAAGAAAGTTTGTTGTTGCTTTTTCTCTGAGGCCTCGGCCAAAGCCCGTTGGCCTCCATAGTGAGAAAATGAACAAGATTAAGATTTATTTCATAAGAAGACATTGATGGTCATGACAAATGTCATTAATTTCATTTTTCCCTCTCTCTTTCTATCATTCTGGCTTTGTCTACACCCAGTTTGGCTATGAGGATTTCAGTGTGGCCGGTTTGTTTCTGGATCTAGTGTACGGCCAATCACTGATCTGGCTGGGACTGTACTTCGCTCCGTTCTTTGCTTTGGTTGGTCTAGTAAAACTGGTAATCTTGTTCTACTTCAATTACGTATTGGCTAGACTGTGCTGCGTCCCACCCACCAAGATCTTCAGAGCGTCTAGATCAGGGACCTTTTACCTATTTATACTGCTGGTGACACTGTTTGCTTGCCTTATACCCATGACCTACGCAATTATTCAGTGAGTTCATTGCATGTATTAAAGCCAGACACAATGGTTTTGGTTTCCTTTCACTTTCGGCAGGTTTGCCTAATGTCGCCAGTCTTGTCTTGCCAAAAAAAAAAATCTTCACAGGGACTTCTAGGATGCATGTTGCTTCCGTTTTCGTCCCGTTTCGTTCCATTGAGACAGGCGTCTTTTGGCAAAACTGCCTGAAGAGAAATGAAACCAAAGCCACTGTGTCTGGACTCTTAGTTCATGATTATGTATCAGGCTCATAGCGCACTGCGTCAAATCTGTCTTGCCTCGGTTTTGTGGACTATGAAGTTGAACCGGATCTCGCGCACTGGTGAGACTGAAACTATTCTGTCTCGCTGGTTGATTCAGAGGGAGTTCAAGACCGAGTCAAATCCGCTCTCTCGCTCTGTTCCTAGTCTCTCCAGTCACCTCCTCTATCTTCCTCTCAGCCCTATCATGACACTGGGATACTATACGAGAGAGAGACAGAGAGACAGACAGACAGACAGACAGACAGACAGACAGACAGAGAAAGAGACAGAGAGAGGGAGAGAGACAGAGAAACTCATTGTTAGTGAAAGTACCGTAATATGAAATCAAGATTGACCTTGGCCGGGAATTACACGTTATTTTCACTACTCACAGGATTGAACCCTCCGGGTCCTGTGGACCTTTCAAGAACAACACTCACGTCTATGAGGTCCTGACAAACAGAATAGGGGAATCCCCGGACTGGATACAGGATATAATTAACTTTGCCAGTACCTCGGCATTTGTTGTTCCTCTACTGATTATACTGATGTGAGTTGTTGGATAATGATAGTGGCTATGGTGGTGCTGCTGCTGCTGCTGAGATAAGATAAGATAAGATAAGATAAGATAAGATAAGATAAGATAAGATAAGATAAGATATAAGTTCATTATCCTGTTTCCAGGAATTTTGTTTGTCACAGCATCAGTAACAGTACAAATACAATATCTAAGACCTACAGGTCTTTAACGCACACCGCACACGCACATTGCTCACACAACATTACCAACAAGTAAGAACATTGCTCACACACACGCACTGTAAGAACAATCTATTAGGAAAAACTAACAACAGCATACCACACCAGGAAACACTGCTACTTCGAATTGCGGATGGCAAAAAAGATGATGTGGTGATGGGGAAAGTGGTAACGATGATGTACTGGTGTGGTAATGGCATGGTGCTGAGGGTGGTGCTAAAGCTGGTGGTAAGATGGTGGTGGATGTAGGGATGTGGTGACGGCAATGATGATGATAATGATGATGATGATGATGGTGGTGTGGTGGTGCTGATGATGTCGGTGGCCGTGGTAATGGTCTTGTTGGTGTGTTGAGGGTGGGTAGGATGTTGATGATGGTGTTGGCGGGATGCTGGAGGTGGCCGCCGTAGTCGAGGTAGTGGTGGTGATGATAACTGAGTGTGTGCATGTGAGGGAGTGGTGAAGATGGTGAAGGTGTAGTGGTGGTGATGGTGATGGAGAGAGAGTGAGAAAACGAGAGGGGGAGATAAAGAGAGTGAGAGGGAGAACGAATAAAAGAGAAAGAGGGAGAGAGAGAGAGAGAAAGAGAGACAAGGACAAAGAAAAAGAAGGAGTGGGAAGGAGAGAGAAAAAGACAGAAAGTGAAACTGAGACATGGAAATACAAATCTGATATGTATGAAGTTTGATTAGAATGTTGCTACTGTGATCCACAGACTGTTGGTACTGTACTACCGCGCTAAGTCAAGCACTCACAAAATGGCAGCCAAAGAGCTCCGTTTCCACTTGCAATTCGTAAGGAATTTCTTTTTCTCTCTTTCATTTCCCGCCCCCACCCACTCCCTGGTCCCTCCCCCATCCTCGGCTATCCTTGCAATTGGTGAGTTTTGTAGTTCTGGTGTCAACTCTGTTCTTCACTTTTCATCTTTCATACAGTGCCCCACTCCCCCCCCCCCCCCCAACCCCTCACCCAAAAAACCTTCTATCTTGCAGTTTAGTTCTTGTGACATCTCTGTTGTTTTGTTTTTATTTCCTTCGTCAGCCCCCCCCCCCCCACCCCCTCCCCCCCCCCCCTGCATGCATATATGTCAGTATGTGAATAATTGTGTGTCATCGGTGTGTTTTTTTTTTCAATTTTTATAGATCAGTTTCTTCTTTCTGTGCCCCCTCCTACCCTTCCCCCCCCCCCCTTCCTTAATTCTTGCAGGGTTTTTGTAGTTGTTGTTTTTCGTAGTTCTGGTCTCATGTCTGTTCTTTTCTTTTCACCTTCTTCAATCCGTGGATGCTGGAAAAGATAGAAAAAGGCAGGCAAGAATAAACGAAATAAATCTTAAATTCATTGATAGGCCTGTACTCTACGTCGGTTTGGATGATTTTCCTGATGTAGCCAAGACGTACATGCGTGTGTATTCTGGGTAGTTTTGTTCTTGTTTTGTTTTGTTTTTTCCTTTATACTCGTATTTTTGACATTTCTTGTACTCACAGGAAAGGAAGGTGGAAAAGAGGCGAGTTTTCGCAAGGGCCAGACTTGTTCAAGGTTAGAATTTATTATTTTTGTCTTTGCTCACGTTCTCAAAGTCAAATTGACACCCGTTAACCATAATGTTACCCGTGTAGCCTACATTAATACCGTCAGCAGGAAGATCAGCGCACTGCTCATAATAATGAAATTATTGCATAGCGGAAACAATAATCATTGTGAAACAAGCAAACAGAAGATCATAGATTAGTAGAGTAAAATTGAAAGCTTATGAAATGTAATACAGAAAAAAAAAAAGATAAGTATTTTAATACATGTAATGTGAACATGAAGAACATAGTTATGGGTACAGAAGACAGAATTATTAGCGATGTAATGACGTGCGTAACAGAGTTTATTGTCACCGCTCTCCATTAATGGCATTAGTTAGCTTTTAACACTTTTGAGATTGTCAATAAGTAAAAACTGTTTCTTTTCCTTACAACTGGTGACCTATACCAATATGATTCCATTGGATTATTACATTTTCCTTTTGGCACATTTCTTTTTCTATTATATTATCTGACAGCCCACATGCTCAGGAAAGCAATGAACTGTCACTACTGTCAGTTGCCTTTTGGCATAAGTCTGACATATATTCCATTATCACAGAGCAGTGACATTATATAACGGTAAAGAAAGTTATCTGTAGTGCGTCTGTTTTAGAATAAGCTGGTGTGGGATCAACATTGATTTTCTTTAAGACTATTGGATTTGTTTTGCAGTTTTCCTTGGGCTCCTATTTTACACAAAACCTTAACGACTGATTTTTTATTTGTTAAACTGTAGCCTGGTTTTGAATTTGCTTCTTTGCACTTTGTTAAAAGCACCGCTAATAAGGTAGACGGAATAACCATTAAAAAAACAACAACATTTCTACAGTTGTAAACTGTCCGAAACCCTAATGTGTTTAACATACACATGTGCTTTGTTGCGTGGAGTATTCTTCCATGAATACACGCACATCGTTTTTTCCGCTCAAGTGAACACACATTTTAGCGTTTCGTACGGTTCAATGCTGTAGAATTATTTTTGTTTGTAATAATGTTGGATGAACTACGAGTGGCTAATGTGGTTACTGCGTGGGTTCAATAGTAACTCCCTTAAGGATACACAGGATTAACAAACACAGGGTTCTGCTGGCAATCTTATTTATTCAATAAGCCTAACAACGGTATCACTACCAAACAAAAAAAAAAGGAAAAAGAAAAAGAAGCCCAACAAAAGAAGCCCAACCAGCCATAAGCTGGAACAAGAGAAAAAGACAAAAATATGATTAGGATATAATGACAACATTAATCAGGCAATCAATGGTGGACATACATAGTAATAGTATTAAGTATTAAATCAAACAACAACAACATACATGTAATATAGAATTTAAGCAATAACCAACTGGATATGGATGCATGGAATAAAATAGCGCTAAGGTTAATGAATAACTACAAGTGGCTATATCATATACACAAGGAGTTTCCTAGTACACTGGCAACATAAACTAATTAATGTACTAATCAAAGTATGAAGGACATAACAAATGAAGGGGCAAGAACACAATAGTTTCGCTCCACTGAGCCGGTGTACAACACATCCAGAGTGGCCATTCCATTTAATAACGCAGTGGCCAACATGGCCCACTGACCGTCCATAACACAGACGCTGCATCCCAATGCAGGCCATCCTCATAGGCCCACTCCCATTATTAGTACTAACCCGCCCCAGGGCTATTGTATTGGTTACTTCCCTTCCCAATCGATACTGAAGGGTCATGCCCTTTGACCTTAGCCGCGGAGCTATGCCGCCAGGCTAACATGTGCATGACACACCACTAGATACATAAAGTAATGTGTACATTCCTTAAAATGAGACTGTCCTTCACACACTTACGAAACTCATAGAAGCATAATACATCTGGATAACTATAATACATGCACATGATATATATATATATGTCGGCAAGACTCATTGCAACATGTGTAGACTCATTGAAACATTGTTCATCCACCGCCGCACATCGAACAATCCTGGGGCTCACCCATGTGAGGCCCAACTAATATTATACATCTCCAATACATGTAACTAATTACACATCTTAAACACTAAACACGCAATCACAATCACACTGCTCTCTATAGCATAGTGGTACTGGCAAGGTACACAAATACCCGTAATACAATCAAGCGTATAGTGCCGCTCGCTGTAACATAAGCCATCCACATCAACATGTCAGGAAATCCTCACTGCCTACCACAACAAGGCAATGCTACACATACACTATATATATGCACACAAGCAAATCTTGATAGCTTGGTTAGCGAGCCATCATTATCATCTAGCACCGCAAACGTTAACTTTGACAATAAAGTCACAATATCAAGACACTGTACTGCAAAGCGCATCTTACACGAATAATGACAATGGCAATTACCGTTGAGCCGGACTCATAATGGTCTCTGTAGATCAGCATTCTCTACGCGGCATCCAAGAAAGGGGGGGGGGGTGCGCAAATTAAAGTCACTTCTAATATAATAGTCTCCAACTTACCCAAAGTTTCTCCGGGTCCTGTGCTACCGCTACATGCCTTATGGGGCGGGGTGGCGATGGCAAGCGTCGGCTCTGTCTCTGCGTCTATGATGGAGTGTCTTGACCACTCGAACCGCATCTTATTTATGAGCCCGCGCGGACGTCCGAGAGAGCTATTACGTAGCCCGTGTTGCACAAGTGAAAGGCTCGGACATGGAGTCCAGCCCGACAACATAACCGGTTAGGGTCCTAACACAATCGAATTTACAGTACGGTTAAAAGGGTGCACACAAAAGTCAATTAGGTATCCCAGTAAACTGCAGAAATTACTCTAACGACCCCTCCAGCAATAATTGAATAAATTTGACCCAGGTTGGATTTATCGGGGATAACATGCGTCTAACTCGTGGTTTACTTTAAATCCGAGATCCTCTTATTAATTATTTCAATAGGATATGTGCATCAAAGTACAACAAAATTGGTACCATTATAAAGTAGAAACTTGCTGCTAAAATTCTAACTGACTACTTATACCAGAAACTCGGTAGTAGTTTTAATATAAATTTTCAAAGTGTCAGGACTAACAACATTCGACAATTTTGTGCGGGATACTTTCGTCCATTAATACGACGTATCTCCATTGATAACAAACGTTATCAAGAGTACCTATTTTGTACCGATAGGGTATTGTCTACTCTCAAAAATGAATTCGGGTTCCCGTCTTTCTGTCGGTGGATAACAACGAGTGAGCGAGTTGTAAGAAACTCAAAGCCATGATATAAGAGTTGGAAGCCCGGTACATTTCCAACTGACCAATCAAAATGCGCGCTTTTCACCGTGATGTGAATAACGGGTCCCGCGCTAGTATTACAAGGGAAATAATCCAATTAATGGTACTCGGCCAAGTGTCCCTAAACTACTATGAGTGGCCGTCCCTCACTCACGCACTAGAGCTACCATGAAAGCACGTTAAAAATAAAAAGTCGTTCATCCTCTCACATTCTCCCCTGCTAAGTCACGTAGTCCCTTACGTGACACATACATCAATTCAAAGGTTTACAAAAGACCACTGAAGGTATAAACAAACTCTAAGGGGCTATGATACCATCACTTAGAGTAGAACAATTGCAAATTACACACGGTGAACCGAAGTACAACAATGGTCCATCCTCTTTATAACTACTAACAGGTGGCGTGAACCGGCTAAGTTACTACTGGCATCCTGAAGATGTACACAACAGTCTCAGCTCTGGCTGTAGTAAGTTACATCATATGGACAAAACAACAGGTCCCAGACCTGCAACGGTGGTCCCAGACCACTATCAGGGTTAACGTAGGATCGAACAGTACAAAAAAATACAATATGCTATAAGGGCACTAGGGCAATGAAAAAGGTAAGGTCAACATAGGCATAAAAGTAATTGTAATTAAGCTGTGGAGAAAGCTAACATGGGCATACTCTCTAACTTAAAATCTTGAGGCGGAGCTCCCTTGGATTCGGTGGTCTATCATCTGGCCTGATGGAAACTCGGGGGGGTCTTGATGGGTGCGCTCCCCTGCTCTTTCTGCACTCACAGTCAATGTCTAATATTAATCACTAATGAGAGTCAGAGGTCCAATCTCTGGGGTTGTCTGTGTGGGCGGCTGGACCGTCGCACAGGAGGTAGGCGCTGGGAAGTTGTCATCCCAGGTTGAGGGTCCGGTCGGGCTGCAGGTGGCTGGCAAGGGTGGTGAGCCGGGAAGTACCAAACATCGGTCGACGCAGGCAGTGGAGGCGGGTGCTGTGGATGTGTGTTGACCACTGGGGGGTGAAACAACCGCAAGAGGTCTCCGTTGACCGCAGAGGCATCTCCATCTGGGTTTCTGATGGTAAAGTAACCACCATGAGGCGGGGGAACAGACAGGACGGTGTGCACAGGAACGGGATACAGGTCCTGAATCTTGAGTTGATGTTGGAGGGCGTTGGTCTTCGTGGCTCCATGGTTCCTATGGGGTGGGGCAGGGGTTGGCTGGCTGGCTGGGCTTCAAACTAAAAATTTCCATGGCTGGGCTTTCTACACTACAAACTAACCCTTCTGTGTATCCCACTTCTGACACCAGAAAATGTTGGATGAACTACGAGTGGCTAATGTGGTTACTGCGTGGGTTCAATAGTAACTCCCTTAAGGATACACAGGATTAACAAACACAGGGTTCTGCTGGCAATCTTATTTATTCAATAAGCCTAACAACGGTATCACTACCAAACAAAAAAAAAAGGAAAAAGAAAAAGAAGCCCAACAAAAGAAGCCCAACCAGCCATAAGCTGGAACAAGAGAAAAAGACAAAAATATGATTAGGATATAATGACAACATTAATCAGGCAATCAATGGTGGACATACATAGTAATAGTATTAAGTATTAAATCAAACAACAACAACATACATGTAATATAGAATTTAAGCAATAACCAACTGGATATGGATGCATGGAATAAAATAGCGCTAAGGTTAATGAATAACTACAAGTGGCTATATCATATACACAAGGAGTTTCCTAGTACACTGGCAACATAAACTAATTAATGTACTAATCAAAGTATGAAGGACATAACAAATGAAGGGGCAAGAACACAATAGTTTCGCTCCACTGAGCCGGTGTACAACACATCCAGAGTGGCCATTCCATTTAATAACGCAGTGGCCAACATGGCCCACTGACCGTCCATAACACAGACGCTGCATCCCAATGCAGGCCATCCTCATAGGCCCACTCCCATTATTAGTACTAACCCGCCCCAGGGCTATTGTATTGGTTACTTCCCTTCCCAATCGATACTGAAGGGTCATGCCCTTTGACCTTAGCCGCGGAGCTATGCCGCCAGGCTAACATGTGCATGACACACCACTAGATACATAAAGTAATGTGTACATTCCTTAAAATGAGACTGTCCTTCACACACTTACGAAACTCATAGAAGCATAATACATCTGGATAACTATAATACATGCACATGATATATATATATATGTCGGCAAGACTCATTGCAACATGTGTCGACTCATTGAAACATTGTTCATCCACCGCCGCACATCGAACAATCCTGGGGCTCACCCATGTGAGGCCCAACTAATATTATACATCTCCAATACATGTAACTAATTACACATCTTAAACACTAAACACGCAATCACAATCACACTGCTCTCTATAGCATAGTGGTACTGGCAAGGTACACAAATACCCGTAATACAATCAAGCGTATAGTGCCGCTCGCTGTAACATAAGCCATCCACATCAACATGTCAGGAAATCCTCACTGCCTACCACAACAAGGCAATGCTACACATACACTATATATATGCACACAAGCAAATCTTGATAGCTTGGTTAGCGAGCCATCATTATCATCTAGCACCGCAAACGTTAACTTTGACAATAAAGTCACAATATCAAGACACTGTACTGCAAAGCGCATCTTACACGAATAATGACAATGGCAATTACCGTTGAGCCGGACTCATAATGGTCTCTGTAGATCAGCATTCTCTACGCGGCATCCAAGAAAGGGGGGGGGGGGTGCGCAAATTAAAGTCACTTCTAATATAATAGTCTCCAACTTACCCAAAGTTTCTCCGGGTCCTGTGCTACCGCTACATGCCTTATGGGGCGGGGTGGCGATGGCAAGCGTCGGCTCTGTCTCTGCGTCTATGATGGAGTGTCTTGACCACTCGAACCGCATCTTATTTATGAGCCCGCGCGGACGTCCGAGAGAGCTATTACGTAGCCCGTGTTGCACAAGTGAAAGGCTCGGACATGGAGTCCAGCCCGACAACATAACCGGTTAGGGTCCTAACACAATCGAATTTACAGTACGGTTAAAAGGGTGCACACAAAAGTCAATTAGGTATCCCAGTAAACTGCAGAAATTACTCTAACGACCCCTCCAGCAATAATTGAATAAATTTGACCCAGGTCGGATTTATCGGGGATAACATGCGTCTAACTCGTGGTTTACTTTAAATCCGAGATCCTCTTATTAATTATTTCAATAGGATATGTTGCGAGTTCTGAACAACGCACATTAGCAATATACTGAAGAAGACTTGAAGTAACATGAAATTAAACTGTTTATTGACAAAGAAACGACTGATTCGTGAGGAAACTTCTTCTCCTTCATGTGAATGAATGAATGACTACCTGCCCCGCGTGCTTCATGTGAGTGAAAGAATGACTACCTGCCCCGCGTGCTTCTTGTGAGTGAATGAATGACTACCTGCCCCGCGTGAGTGACCTTTTTTCCCTTCTCTACTTCCGCCCGAGCGAAGAAGTAAACAAACCAGATAATGGGATAAAATAAGCCAAACAGAGTTAGCCGCGGTGCCAATTTGGGAGATTTCTTCTGATATGCAACATACTCCCCACCTTGGACTACTAAATACATGTATAGAGTCCAAAATAAACACAAATGACTCAAGGGTAAGTGCACATGAAGGCTATAAAACCTCCAATACTAAATAATTCAAACTCACATTTGGGAAAGAGAAGCAACCGCGACTGATTACGGTACATCAATATGTGTATTGAGTAATGTGGTGTCAAAGAGAATGTAGAATTTACATGTAGTGTAGAAATGCAGTGTCTTGCAACTTTAAACAATATTAAAGCACTGCCAGTCACTCTTCCTTCACACACACGTCTATTTATATTCCGGAAGACTGCCGGCTTAAGTTTCTAAACATGAAAGCAAAGTGAATAAATCAAACAGTATGATTTCAAAGTAAATCATTAAATCAAATAAAAGTAGAGAAAGTACCCTCTCAATCTGATTTCACGCACAAAGAGTGAAAACAAATCCAGCGTATCTATACCCCAAATGAAGGGGAAATGTTTAGTCTTAACTGAAATGAATAATTCTTGCAACTTTAGAAACGTAAGAGACTGGACTTCTTCTGAAACCTGAGTCACGAATGGCAAGAAATTGACACTAATGAACAAAAAATTGCAAGCTGATGACATGTTTCTTAAAATTAAACGATACTAATTTCTCAAAGCCTTACTGTTTTTCAACACAAAGTTGTATCAAAGTACACATGAATAAGATAAAATTATGGTATACTTCATAACATAGAACAATAACAATATATGTAACAAGTAACAATGGACTCATAGGAAATCCCCGACAGAAATGCTGATGATGCCGATATGTAGGATGAGTTGGGAGAGCAATTAAAGGTTATCATAGACTGAAGCATAACATTGAACATAACGGCCAGAGATGTCCATCAGAATCCAGAGCAACAAGATGTTTAGTGATAACGATAACAGAATTGTGTACTACTACTACCAGATTTAGTAAAAGACCTTAGATTTACACAAATAGCATGATCTACAAATCTAAAACGGTCCTGGGGCGGACGGTTCGACCAGCTCTAGTGGCAACCGATTTGTCACTTTCAGCTACCTTGCCATTACCTGGTTGGTTAACTGTAGAGTTTCTCTCTGCTTGTTCTCTCTGCCGAGAAGGAACGTCAACTTCATGAGGGTAGTCATCTGTGTCTCTCAACATAGACAAATCAGAATCTGACTCACCTGATTGTAGTTCCAAACTGTGAATTCTCTGGATAGACCTGACTAGCAACCCGCTGGCAGTCCGAACTTCTACTGTTCGAGGGATACCATCTTTACCAGTGAAGAGTTTGGTCACAACACCTATGGGCCAATGGAGACGCGGTGTGTTGTCCTCCCGTATTATTATCACCATACCTTCCTTGATAGAACCTCTGCGACCATTGGTCTTCACTTGGGGAAGATTGCGAAGATAATCCTGGCTCCAAACCTTCCAAAACTGAGTGAGAGTTGCTTGTTGAGCAAAGTACTGTTCGGTTACAACCTTCTGATTAACTGAAGAAGAAAGGGCATCCATGGGTAACATATGACATCCCTTACCGAGAAGAAAATGAAAGGGTGTAAGAATCTTGTTTTCTTCCGCATCGTCATGTACAGCAGTCAAAGGTCGGGAGTTGATACATGCCTCAACTTCCTGTAAAAGAGTGTCTAATTCAGTCCTCGGAAGAGAACTACCACCAATTGTTTTCCTCAAGATGGATTTGACACTACGAACCATCCTCTCCCACCAGCCTCCCCACCATGGGGAGCGAGGAGCTATAAATTTCCAACTTGGACACATGGTTCCAAATGCCCTTGTAAGCTCGCGAGACCCACTAATGAAGGTTTTTGCATTGTCTGAATAGATAATGGTGGGCATACCTCTTCTGGCCACAAAACGGCGAAAGGCCATAAGGAAATCAGACAGTTTAAGAGACATCACTAACTCAAGATGGATGGCTCTCACCACGCCACAAGTGAAGAGAAGAATATAAAACTTCTGATCCTTGTAATCGGAACAATACAAAGGTCCTGCGAAGTCGAGACCAGTGACTGAGAAGGGTGTGGCTTTTGTTACCCGTGATTCTGGTAATGGAGCAAAAGGTTCATTGCAAGGACCAGCATCGAAACGCTGGCAATGAAAGCACTCTCTCTTGACTTGTCTTGCCAGAGCTCTTAAGCCAATGATCCAAAATTTGTCTCTCAAAGAAGACAACATCAAGCCAACCCCAGCATGTTTGAAAGTTTGGTGGTAAAACCTAGTCAACAAGAGGGCCACATGACCTTTGGGCAAAATGATAGGGTGTCTTTCATCAAAGGACAAGGCTGAGAACTGGAGCCGTCCTCCCATCCTCAGTAATCCCTTTTCATCCAGAAATGGGTGCATCTTATAAAGAATGGAGCTCCTGGGAATTTCCTTTCCCTCTTGCAAAGATCTGATGTCAGAACAATAGTGTTCTCGCTGAGTCACCCAAAACAATTTAGTCTCAGCATCTTTCAGTTCTTCTGTCTTTAGATGCCTGGAGGCTTTGCGAGCACGGCGTCCAGATAAATTTCCAAAGAAACGGTAAATCCACGCTAGGATCTTGACTAATTTGGACAATGTGCTCCAGCGTTCCACTGGAAGGACTGGGGAGGTAAGGGTGTCGCTATGACAGACTGTCGTTGCCAACCCCACTTCCTCCTCCAAACCCACCTCAGCGTCCACCACAGAAGACAGGTTATGTTCTTGTTCAGTGATGACGTCGTCAAAATGTAGCCAACTAGGGCCCCTCAACCACATACAAGAAGCAATCAACTGGGAGGCCGAAAAGCTTCTAGTGACGAAGTCTGCAGGATTGTCTGTTCCTGCACAGTGAGACCAGCAACTGGGGTCGGTGACACTTTGGATCTCCCTCACTCGATTGGCCACAAAGCATTTCCATTTGTCGGCCCTGCTCTTAATCCAACTCAAGGTAATCATGGAGTCAGTATAGCAGAAATAAGTACATTCAGTACCCACAATGTGAGACTCTTGAATGAATTTCAATGTTCGAGCACCAAGCAGTGCTCCCATCAGTTCCAAACGAGGTAACGTAATCCTTTTCACAGGGGCAACTCGCGCCCTGGAAATCATAAGAGAGACATGATACCCATTTTCGTCCTGCACTCGGAGATATGCACAACAGCCATAACCTTTCTCCGAAGCGTCACAGAATATGTGGATCTCAGGGTTGCTCCCTGTACTCCATGAGCCATGCACATAGCAACGAGGAATGTTCCATGTTTGCAATAAAGCAAGATCTTCAAGCCAACCATGAAATTCATCACTGATGGATGGGGGGACCTCCAAATCCCAATCTATCCCTAATAGCCACAGTTCTTGAAATAAGAACTTTGCTCTAATGGTAAAGGGAGTGAGAAACCCAAGAGGGTCAAACAAACGGGCAATAAAACTGAGAACAACTCTCTTAGTGATAATGAGTCCAGATGGAATCTCAAGACTGGTGAACGAAAAAGAGTCAAGAGCACAGCTCCACTTCAGTCCGAGTACCTTTGAAAAGTCTGATTCCAGGTTTGAGAAGTTCTTTTCCACACCACAAAGTTCATCTTTGTTGGAAGACCACTTGGTCAAGCACATGCCAGCACTAGATAAGATGTCTCTAGCTTCGGAGATGATAGAGTGAGCCTCCTCAAGAGAATCAGCCCCTGACAGAAAATCATCAACATACAGATTGGTTTGTAACTCTGAGATAGTCTTACCAACAGGAAATTTCGACAAATGATGTTGAATTGTGGCATTCAACAGGAACGGACTTGCCTTGTTGCCGAAAGGCACTCTGTCAAATTTCATTACCTTTGTTCGGTCACCAAATCTCCACAAGAATCTGTGAACATCTTGATCTTTGAGGTCTACTCTGATCTGCAGAAAGGCCTTGGTGATGTCAGCAGTGATAGCTATGGGAAACCTCCTGAATCTCATGAGAATAGAAACAAGATTTGGAATCAAACAAGGACCCTTTTCTAGACAATCATTGAGAGAAATCCCATTAAAGCTTGATGCTGATGCGTCAAAGACTGGTCTTACCTTTGTTGTTGAACTTGACTCTCTTACAACAGGTCTGTGGGGCATGTAATAAATCGGACGAGAACCGTGTTCTTCCTCAGGGGCAATTTCCTTGATGATTCCCAAACTCTCTAGCTCAGCCAAAACCTCATTATACTTACTGTCAAGTTCAGGATCACGGGCCAATCTGCGTGTCAAACTGTCCAAACGCTTCTCAGCTAACGGCTTGTTGTTCAACAGCTGACTCCTCATGACCTCGGACTTCCAGGGCAAGCTCACAGTGTACCTACCATCTTCATACCTAACGGTTCGGTTAAAGTCTGCGAGCACTGTATCGTCTGTCGTCTCTGCATAGTCCTTGACTCCAACAGAGTCCAGTTCCCATAAACTCCTGATAAGGCTATCTGACACAGAGGTGGTGTTAGTGTGACAAAGAAACTGAGAGGAACATATGTTACCTTTCCCGACACTAGGCCAGGTTCCTGATAAGATCCAACCCAAAGAGGTCTCCTGAGCCACTAACCCGACAGATGAATGGACATAATTCGGCTTCATAAACTGCCAATAGTGATCAATTCCTATCAGGATGTCAATCTTGATAGGATTGTCTGCTGAAAAATTCTCTGTGAAAGGTAAGCCAACAAATACCCCCATGTGCGAATCAGGTATTCTTGTTCTAAACATAGGTGCACAGATAGAATCAATCTCAATCAAATGTAGATATTGGGCAGGTGTGCCGAGAGCCAGTCTATAAATGTTACGAGGGCTTTCTTTACCTGGTTTCCCTCTCCCAAAACAAGAATAAGAAACTGACTCTCGACCCAACGGCCCAAGACCCAACTCATGTGCTAGACGTCTAGTAATGAATGACCTGTCGGCACCACTGTCGAATAGGATGGACACGCTGAGGCTCCCCACCTTACAATGAACTGTTTGCATAAGAGTTGTGGCACCCAAGGTTTGTGAATGTGTGTAATTGATGCCAACTACGTGCCCATCCGCACCGACAGAAGCCCCGGCAGATCCAACTTTCCCTAAGGGAACTTTAACATCCTGACTAGGATAAATACTTTTCACTGTGGTATCTATACCATGATCCGAGTGAATAAAACGCTTGCAGAGGAGTCTGTGGTGTTTTCCTCTACACAAACCGCACTGTCTCTTGCAGTCTCTGGCGATGTGATTACCACTTAAACAAATAAAACAACGTTTTAGGTTTCTTAGTTTGCTCTTCCTTTGTTGTACATCCAAGTTATGTAGCTGAGCACAATCTGATGAGAAATGGTTTTCGTTGCAAAACACACATCTTACGTTTTTCTCATGAGTATTAGTAGAGTTCGAGGCACTGGGAGGTCCACCTGTACCCGTGTTGATGGACAGCGCAGCCCCTGTTTGTCGTCTTCTTGCCCCTTCTGAGGAGTTGGTGGAGGGAACGAAATTGTGTGCCCTTTCTCGCCTCCTTATCTCGTCGTAAATAAAGCTCATGAGGAAGGCAAGGTCTCCTTCCTTCCTCTCTCCCACCCTCGCCCACTCTAGACGGATGTCTGCTGGAAAACGGTGCAAGATGAGTGGAGTGAGAATTACCCCGTACGTGTTTTGTGAGATACCAAGGTTTTCCAAGCTCCTCACGTGGGCCTGCAGCTCGTCATGCAAGGCCCACAAGCTGTTGCCTCCCTTCCGAGGTTGACTTGTGGCCAGAAGTTGGCTGATGTGGCTGAAGATAATTCTTTCTTTTCTGCCAAAACGTTTGTGTAGGATGTCAACGGCAGTGTCGTAGTTTTCGGCTGTGGTCTGCAGACCCTTGATGGCTGCTGCTGCCTCGCCCTTGAGTAGGGACTGCAGGTACGTAAATTTTGTGATTTGAGCCAGACCAGTTGAAGTATGGACCACTGCAGCAAATCTGTCCCAAAACGATGTCCATTCTGTCACTTCCCCACTGAACTTGGGAAGCTCAAGTTTAGGTAATTTCGCTGTGGCTTGTGATGGTTGGTGGGCATCTGCCGACGCTATTGAGACACGATCCGACACCAAATCAATTTCATTAGGTGGTCTGACACTTGCGGAGATTACCTCTTGGGCCTTGAGGTAGACTGTGCATGCAGCGTCTCTGTAGTCTGCTGATGTTGCAATGTCACCCTCCAGATCGTCAAGGTTGATGACTGCTTCGACGCTAGATTGAGCAGTGTCGAACTTGTCAAGCCTTGCTTGAAACTGGGTTACGTGGAATCTTACTTGTGGAAGATCTCTCTTTGCTGCATCAAGCAAGGCCTGGAGAATATTTGATTCTCTGGTAAGCCAACTTTTGGCTGACGTGCGCAAACGTTGAGCTTGTTCGAGCGTTAGGTTTTCTGCCATGACGTGATAATGTCTAGGAAGATGTAACTAAACTAAACAGGTGTCTGTCCGAAGATCAGGTTACTGATGAATGATGAATGAAACCAGACCTACTCGAATCCAGATCTAGATCTAGGTTTGGAGACTTGAAAATGAAACCGATTCAACTTCTTAGTAGTCTGTAGGCTAGACTACAAATGTCAATGATGAATATGATAATGAAAAGACCGACATCGTTTACTTAACTGTTTGAAACACTCTTCATCGACTGCTACTGGGACAGGGCTTGGCTTACGTGATCTGATGGAACTGGAATGTTCTCAACGAAACTTCCCGGGTTTCGGCACCATGTTGCGAGTTCTGAACAACGCACATTAGCAATATACTGAAGAAGACTTGAAGTAACATGAAATTAAACTGTTTATTGACAAAGAAACGACTGATTCGTGAGGAAACTTCTTCTCCTTCATGTGAATGAATGAATGACTACCTGCCCCGCGTGCTTCATGTGAGTGAAAGAATGACTACCTGCCCCGCGTGCTTCTTGTGAGTGAATGAATGACTACCTGCCCCGCGTGAGTGACCTTTTTTCCCTTCTCTACTTCCGCCCGAGCGAAGAAGTAAACAAACCAGATAATGGGATAAAATAAGCCAAACAGAGTTAGCCGCGGTGCCAATTTGGGAGATTTCTTCTGATATGCAACAGGATATGTGAATCAAAGTACAACAAAATTGGTACCATTATAAAGTAGAAACTTGCTGCTAAAATTCTAACTGACTACTTATACCAGAAACTCGGTAGTAGTTTTAATATAAATTTTCAAAGTGTCAGGACTAACAACATTCGACAATTTTGTGCGGGATACTTTCGTCCATTAATACGACGTATCTCCATTGATAACAAACGTTATCAAGAGTACCTATTTTGTACCGATAGGGTATTGTCTACTCTCAAAAATGAATTCGGGTTCCCGTCTTTCTGTCGGTGGATAACAACGAGTGAGCGAGTTGTAAGAAACTCAAAGCCATGATATAAGAGTTGGAAGCCCGGTACATTTCCAACTGACCAATCAAAATGCGCGCTTTTCACCGTGATGTGAATAACGGGTCCCGCGCTAGTATTACAAGGGAAATAATCCAATTAATGGTACTCGGCCAAGTGTCCCTAAACTACTATGAGTGGCCGTCCCTCACTCACGCACTAGAGCTACCATGAAAGCACGTTAAAAATAAAAAGTCGTTCATCCTCTCACAATAAGATTCGGCCTACTTATGATGTTTTACAAAGCCCAAAGAAGCAAACCCAAAAATCAAGCTGTAGACTGATAGATAGAAAATCAGTTCCATAAGGTTTAAAAATGTGAAATCTGAGCCCATGCAAAATCTCTAATAGCCTAAATCCAACAGTTTTCGAGATAACCAATGTCAATCTTGATCATTCTAAAAATGACGCACTGTGCACTAGAGTGCATAATACATATTATGAATGTGAATATAATTTCTCATGCCGTTTTTGTTTCTTCTTTCTAGGAATGTCGGTAGTGAGTGGACTGGACAATATGGCGAAAGCACAAGAGACTCCTGTGGACAGCTGAATGCATGACCACCTGCCACCAGTTTCTTTCAGAGCTACTTAAAGTTACAAGAATGAATTAATCGTAGAGTCTTTTACATGAGTATTTTGATAATATAATTTATTTTATTTATCTTCTCTTTAGATTGTTTTCATTCTTTTTAGCTTTGTACTTTGAAGAACAAGGAATAGACCACTATCTTCTCTATCCACTGCTTTTCATTCCTTTCAGCGTTGTACTTTGGACAGCAATCAATGAATAACTTCTTCAAGTGTTCTTCGGTATCAGACACTGCGTACCATTTTGATCTTTGCGCGCCCCAGAGTGATCCCAGGATAATAATTATATTCCCTTGGTTGCGAAATCCTGAGGTTCCATGAGTCTTTCCCAGGTATCCACGAGTGTTCTACAAAATTGTCGCGCCTCAAGAGACATTAATTTTCAAAGATGCCACAAGATATTTCACTGAATATTAGTCTATTTATTGCATATTAAAACTGGGTGTGATTTCTTTTACATGGTATTAATTCCTTCAGATTTTATTGTATACCGAACCCATAATTTTCTTTTGCTCATTGCTTAGCAAAATAGACTACAAAACTTTTTATTTTTCTTGTCCCAAACCACCTCTTATTAAATTAGTCTGCTTCCTAAGATGGTAAGCTGGACAACAATTAAGGTATCTCAAAGTATCTTAGACCCCCTGGGTATGGGCATTGACACTTTTTCCATATTGACTGAGAGTGTTCATATAAAGAGGAACCTACTCTTGCATACCGTAAGGTAATGAAAAGAGTTATGTGTGCTGGATTCCCTCATGTAGCATTGTTGTTGTTGTATTTCGGCCTTCGAGCCATGTTGTACTTTCCGAGACATCAGTTCACACAACTGAAACAATATTTTTTTAGTGTTCAGGGGCCATTATCATAAATAATAATTTGATGAAAATTTGCACTTGGTATTGTATTATTATTATTGCAATTATTGTTATCATTATTATTATTTATATTGTTATTGTTATTACGGTACTAACCCTAACGCTAACCTTTCAAACTATAATACTGAAAATAGATATCTGAATTTTTAAAATCGATATTTTCACATCAGTGATCAATGCTAGAATATGTAATATAAACCTATACATACAGTGTATACATTAACTGTGAAGAAACCAAATGTAACTACAGCTTTGCTCACAGATCTACAAAATCTAGAGCAAGAGGATCTGAAACATACAATGGAAATGAGAAGAAAAGACTACTCGTAATTTCCTTGCTTCTCATTGTTCCAAATATAATGAATATATGAATATATGAATGAATGAATGAATGAATGAATGAATGAATGAATGAATGAATGAATGAATGAATGAATGAATGAATGAAGTGTACTGTGCATGGTGCCCGTAAACACAACATACGTATGGTATTGAATTGAATACAATGTCTTTGATCATTTTGCAACAACTTGCCTTACCCAAACATCACTTTTTTATTCTATGTAATATATACTGTACCTGATTTTGTTTGTCAATGTCCTTAAATCGATTAAAAGTTTATACATGTTTATATAATATATAATTATACTTGTTCAAAATATTGCTCTTTACTATTTAGGTAAATTTATTTGCTTGTCTGTCTGTTTGCTTGCCTGTCTGTCTATCTGTTTATCTATCGATCGATCTATCTATCTATCTACCTATCTATCTGTCTGTCTGTCTGTCTGTCTATCTATCTATCTATTTATCTATCTATCTATCTATCTATCTATCTATCTATCTATCTATCTATCTATCTATCTATCTATCTATCTATCTATCTGTCTGTCTGTCTGTCTGTCTAACTGTCTCTCTGTTTTTTGTCTGTCTGTCTGTCTGTCTAGCTGTATGTCAGTCTGTCTGCCTGTCTGCCTTTTTCTGTGTCTGTCTGTATACCTGTTGTCTGTCGTTTCATCCGCCCATCAGTCTGTCTGTCAGTCTGTTTATTGTGTGATTACGGTATGCATGCTGGCACCCATCACCCTGTTCTTATTATCAGCGCAGGTAATAAGAGAACATTTTAGCTAGTTGAAATCATTAGATTTGATGACTACATACGTCGTCAGAGGTGTCACTAATACTTGTTAAGCTACACCTTACACGCTGTTTGTACAATACCTTCACAACATTGCAGCTACACAGATCAAACACAGATCGCAAGCCTGTGTAGAGCGCATTTTGTCGATGTATTTTATTAGTCGACATAGCCTACAAAAATAATTTTTGTACTTCAAGGTTATCAATGACTAGATCTAGTTATTTTTATTTTCAGAAAATTCCTATTTGTCAATGCCATTAAGATATCCGTCCCAAACTCTTCTGACAGGATAAAATTAGCAAAACCCAAAACAAAATTATAGTAACGAAATGCTCACTATCCAGCTGGAATTTCAAGATAATTAAAAAGAATTAGGTGCAATAACTAGTCTTTGTGAAGACAGCAACGGTGACGTCTCCACGTTTGCAGAAAATTGTGGAGGAGACGAATGAAGCCTAATCTACAGCAACATCTTGGCTGCTTCGAGCCAATCTGGCATATGGAAGCTTGACAACGCAAAGTTTATAAAATGCACCTTGGTTGCCAGTTCCTTTGCGTGAGAATAATATTTTGTTTTATTTATGCCCCCAGGGTTTATTCTCCCCATTTTCAGACATCTCACACATTAAGATATGACCTTGAATAAATGAATAGTCTACATTATGCAGAAAGTTTTTTTTATCCCAACACGGTTATCATAAGAAAATAACAGGTAAGTAAGTGTAATAATTATTAAACACCGACCACTCAAATAATATGGCGAATCACGGAAGTTGTGAACTGTGTTATGGCTTCCGGTTGATATCTTAGACTTGTTCCAACGTGGCTAAAACTGTTAAATGTCACTAGGTTTAGTATTTTCGGGGCCGGTCATTGATTAAATTTCGCAGGTAAGGTATATGTTTGCCTGTTGTAATGATATCTTTTGTAGAAATTGTTGTCGATTGACAAATGTCCTCTTTGAATACCCATCGTCATCCACCGCCTGTATTCTCCTCAACGTCAGCAATTCTTATCTTGTAAGATCACGTATTCAGCCTTATTGTTCTGGATTTAATTTGTTATTTTAAACGAGTTACTACAGCGGCCACCTTTGGGGTAGAATATTAGTTGTGTTTTTGTCAGTCACCGAACCTACAGTTGCAGGCAACTCACAGGTGACGGTGATCTGTACGCAATGCTAGATCTAGACTAGGTCTTTCTTTCGGTTTGAATGGTCTGGTTCGTTTCTCAAACATTTTTACTTGTCACAGTGACATAGATAGATCTAGATATAGATCGTCGATCTCTGGCTGGTTGTGGTATGTGATCAACCTAGACTAGTTCTTATATCTACCTCTGGCACTAGGCCTGGGCTATGGAAACATTTTCCTCTGTGGAGATCTGAGTAAATATTGATCAATTAAAATTAAAATATTATGCAGAGAAAAATGGAAATCTCAAAATAGATCTAGCCTACTTGATAGATATCTGATAAACTAGATCTAGATCTAGATGTAGATAAATGGGAACATACAGAACAGATCTAAAATCTAGATCTAGAGTCTGTACGAACTGATAAATATCCATAATATAGGCCTAGGCCTACTGACTACTCTAAATGTCCATAATATAGGCCTACTGACTACTGCAAATGTCTGTTGAAGAAATGAAAGCCAAAGCATCGTTGATGCATAAATTATGAGCTGATTTAGCAAGACCACTTTTAAACTAAAATTGGTGGACTTGGTCTACTTCGATCCCAGCATGACCTAGAATTGTACTTTTTTTTGTCAGATAAGTACAGTGTTAGTATGGACGAAGGAATTATTTTTGTAAAAATGTAAGCCAGTCAGAGTCACCAAACTTGTATTAACTGCATGTATCATGGCATTCCCTTCTTTCCCCTCCACTGTTTTTGGGCTCAACTTACATTAAATTATTTTTGTTTTCTAAGCACAGCCTTCTTAACCCATACCCCGCGCGCTACCCATAAAGCCCGCTGCCCCGTCAGTGACCTTACTCACGGAGAATCTTATCTGGGGTCACTGACCCGTGCCGCTAGACGATGACCACATACGCTGTCCACGTGGTTCGGTTTTTATTGATCGGTATGAAAACATTCGCTGCTATGCCTTATCATGCTTGTTAATGAATTAACCAGCAAAACCTTAGTCTGTCAGTCTCTAACCAATGATCTGACTTATGATTCCAAACTGACAGCTGTAGTTTTCGTGAGAACGAAGCATGATAACTAGCCCCGCCCTCCCAAGCCCTACACAAATGGTTTCATCCTGATTGACACATACTAATAAACCAATGTGGGCATTTGGGGCAAAGATTATTTCAGAGCTTGTTTCTGATTGGTTCTTAGATACAGACAACTCCAGATGGTGGTCAGCTTGTGAGAAAATGAGATAATATTGCAAATTTGTTGAGCAACAGTTCGCATGTCGATGTTACATCTTTTGAAAGTGTGGGGAGAGCCTTTGAAAGCTTAGTCTTTGTGATTCCGACCAGTGGTTCACTGGTTAACATGTCCATGTCACAATGCGTTTGATTTAGAAGAGATACAGTGAACAATAACACGGTGGTTACGTCTCAAAAAGGTCAGCGACCCGACGCCTGAAATTAGGGCTTGCGCGTGGCGCGGTCAGCTTGACCTGGGCGACTTTTGCCGCCTGTGCGGCGTGAGCGCTTGCAAGTCAATACTGACTATTGCCGCCCCGCTTAGGGTGAGGGTTAATGTCTTTGGCCTCGTAGAATGTATAAAAATAATAAAATGTACTTAAACTTGGGTTTAACCAAAGTAACAGAATATCTCTCTAATTACCTCATCAAATATAATAAAAACAACTAACAACTAACAAGCTACAAAATCTGTCACAGAATAGCTTTTCATTATAAATTTATAAGCAGTCGTGGCCCCCACCCCCATATTGTGTGCAAGTGAGAATTAGCATCAGTCAAAGTAGGCCTAAAAAGTTTCCCTTAAATTTTCCCCAGATCCAACTTCTGACTGTCAACGTTGTTACAGAGTATGACGAATAGTTAAAATTACATTTCACTTTATTATTTATTAAGCATAGTCAGACGATACCAGTCCACTGTGTTAGACATAGGGGTTTGAGGTCCTTTGTTTCTTGGGGGCCTCAGCATAGTGCTGTTGGCCCCCGAGTTAGACATAGTGGGAGTGACAGATTTAAGCAAAACGAGCAGTGAACAAACAAGAGACAGAGCATTGCCATGCCACAAAAGAGGCCTCACCTAGGATTAGGGCTGCAAAAAAAAGTGCAAGTCAAGGAACTGAGCAACATCTAAATAGTCGTGGTACTAGTAGTGGCCTTGCACATTTCCTGGGTTGCAGGATGGATGGAGCCACAGTGTGGCCTTGCAGTTGCACAGGACTAATGTTAAGATCACCTTCTGTGTGGCCTATAGGCTGCATTTTCACAGGAGTGGTGTGGTCAGTTTCAAGGTGTTTCTGTCACTTCGGCCAGGCAGTTTTAAGTTACTGCAGCAGTTTGTCGGGGGAAGTAAAAAGTGATAAATTTATCAAAAAAATAAAAATATAATAAATGAAATTACCTTCCAGTTTATTGTTAATCAGTGATGTATTGTTTAAATTTGCTTCTTCAGGAATTTCATAGCATGGAGGCAACAGATTCAGCCCCTGCTCCCCCAGGGGCAGCCTACAAGCTGTACAAGACCATTTCTAATGTAAGTGAAAACAGAATGCATGAGAAATATTAGTAAACTTTATAAAGCATTCCATCATCCATGATTCCAACTCCCATTCCGTGTATATTAAAATTTATCAAACTTGGTCAGAGCTTAACTTTTTTTTTTTTTTTTCCATTTGCTAGATTATATGTATATGTGGAATTCTTCTTTGAAGTGAGTGTGTGGAAGGCTGTCTTTTGGTGTGTCATTATATAATATTCGACTTTGATGTAGGCATGTAAACGTTCATATTTCTATTATATAATTTGTAATAAAAAATATTCATGTCACTCATCAGTAATCCTTTGTTATGAAATAAATCTATTTTCAGCATGCTGAATGTGCATTGGCTAAGATTTTTATAAAAACTGTTTTACTGCCTTTTCAGTTTTTCTTCAAATTAGAGTTTAGATACATTTTGGTTTTATTTGCCTGATCCATGTGATTTACAAAAAGAAAATTTCATTTTGAAATGCGTTTTTATTCATTATATGGTGAGGGCTGACTTGATTTTTATGAGATCAGATGATTGGATGTAAACCATCACATTTTTAAGGAAGAGAACAAAAGTGCGAATCTTCGAGAATTCAATATTGGTGTTTACGGTGCTGTAAAAAAAAAAAATAAGGCCATCATGTTGGAGTACAAAAAGTGGAGTTCTCACAGAAGGGCACCTACTCATTATTCTTTACTCATAAAGATCAAGAACTATAGTAAGCTTGTGGCCATTATTTAGTTGACTAATTTAAAAGATCTCTGTCAGAATAATTATTTTCAGCTTCATACTTTTTGTGAGAAATCATTTATATTTTATAGGCATTTAATTCAGTTTTGCTAAACTGACATATGACTAAGCTGTGGCTGACATCAACGGTATATTTTGGTGACAGCTGGCGGTGCCTTGCTGACATTTGAATTAACTGTTGGGCATATATCAGGTAGCAATTACACAATGATATCACATTACTTGCAATATGAAATGGGATCTTTCTGTTAGCTGATGGCTGAAATTTGTGCAGACTTCATTTCATATTAAACTTGTTTAATATCCAAGCTGAATGCATCTATTGACTATTTAGATATTTGACTGGAGAATTTTGATATATTATTAGTATATATATCCTGTGTGTGTTAGTTTTTTGAGGATATTGCATGTTTTTTGTTTGTACAAAAATCAACCAAATTCAGTATTACATCAACAGCTTTTTTGAAAAATGGACAGAGGTTTGAAATAATAGGATGTTGACTGACAACAGAACAGATCACAAAGATTTGGGATCAGTACCATTAATCATTACTTTAATATTTTCCTTTCGAAAAGACTGATTAGGTGAGTGTTATTGTTAATCAATACATTGGACGTTTTGTTAATTGATGTCTTTCACAGCGGCACCAGCATTTCTTAGACAAAGCCACTCCTCACCTGGCAGCAAGATGGGTTTTTACTGTGGTAATGATCGTAGCTTACAGTGTCAGAGTTTTCTTCTTACAGGTATGATTGTTATAGATTAAAGTTTTTGATTTACATGCATTTAATGTAATCATCATCATCATTGCCTTTCTCACCCTGGATCAGGGTATAGGCCACCAACAAACACCTTCCATCCCTCTCTATCATGGGCCAGCCTCTTTACATTATTCCAAGTCTTTCCGCTTCGTTGCACATCATTTTCTCTGGCTCTTCTCCACGTTCCGCGCGGCCTTCCTCTTGATCTCTTGCCCTGGGGATTCCAGTCCAATACCTTCTTCGTGATGCTGTTTCCTGGCCTCCTGAGAGTGTGGCCGATCCATCTCCATCGCCTCCTACCAATTTCCTCTCTGACTGGGTTCTGTCTTGTTCTTTTCCATACAATTTCATTACTGACCTTGTCTGTCCATCTGATCTTAAGTAGCTTCCTCAAACATCTGTTGATGAAAACTTGGATTCTCTTTATGCAGGCCTGGGACGCATTCCAAGTCTCACATCCATACAACAGGACTGACTTCACGTTCGAGTTGAATATCCTCAGCTTTGTTTTTAGAGATATATCCTTGGTTCTCCAAATCTTGCTTAAGGATGTGAAAGCTGCCTGTGCCTTTCCAATTCGTGCTTTGACTTCTGCCTCTGTTCCTCCCTTATTGTCAATGACACTACCAAGATAGCAGAAGGACTCTACATCTTCCAGTGGTTGATCTCCTACTGTGACTTGTTCGCTTAGGGGTGCAACAATTTTTAGGACCTTCGACCTCGCGGGATGTATCCTCAATCCAATAGATTCTGAAATTTTGTTTAGAGCTGTAGTCTTTGCTTGCATCTGGTCGTGTGTGTGCGACAATAGTGCCAAGTCATCTGCAAAATCTATTTAATGTAATGCTGCCCAGAAAATTTCTTCTTCAAATCTGAATGCATAAATTTCTTCAGCATTCTCATAAATCCTGCATTAATTTACTACACTCTTAGAAAGAATGCAAATCATTGAATCATTGCACTTTTTATGTTGTAACTTTAACTAGCCAAATGTTTATGTTTTTAGAAAATTTAACTGGGCCATCTGATTGCAGAGCTTCTCACAGCAAATATGTGAGGAAAATATTTGCTCTTATGTCATTTTTTTCAGATGTGTAAATATCTCTATCATAAATGCATCAAAGCAGGTCTTTTGTACCCCTAGTAAAAAAGCCATTTCATAGTGTGATTAACTGTAGTATCGAGTTGTTTGTTTCTGCTTTTGTCAAAATACAAGAGAACACAACTGAGCTCCTCTCTCACCTTTCATACATTTTGATTGAACTGGAACATGTTCAGTCTTGCTGTCAAAGTAAGGATTGTTGCTGTCATGTGGAAGATGGAAGTTGTTTATGTTTAGCAATCTGATCATATTTTTTTTTCTTTTTCAGGGCTGGTATATAGTTACATATGCGTTAGGCATTTATCAATTGAATCTGTTCATTGCTTTCCTTACACCGAAAATTGATCCTGCGTTTGATGATTCAGGTATGAAACAATTCTTAATGGGCCCATAACTCATTCTCTACGGTTACTTTTGTGTGGACGGGAACTCTCAACACTGTCCAGTTCAAAGATGTTTTTGCTTTCACTCAGTATAAACTAAACACAAGACATAAATACTTTTGATAATAAAGTAAAGGAAAATCAGTGATCCAGCATAGGATTCTGTATTTTGAGAAGTTGGTTTTAAAGATATTATTGTTGGAAAATCCGTGTCCACTTGAGCCAAATATTCGGCTTTGGTAGCGAAGCTACAATCCATGAGCCGAATATTCGGCGTACTGTAGCGAATGAGTTAAATTGTGTAAAAATTCATGTGATGTTTTCCAAGGGGAACTGATAAAATATTGCCATTGATAAACAGTTGTGTGGTAACCTGAGTTTTAAACAATGTTTTCCATTTCAAAACCATGTAAACATTTGTTTTTCGTATCTTTAATTGTCAGTGTCATTGTAACGTAAAGTTGTGATAAAACTGAGAATGATCTGTCTCATGGCACAAGATAAAAGTATATTGAAATCCACTTTATATATATATGATGCACAAAGCATTGGTTGGTTCATTCTCGGCATTTGTGATTTATCATAGTCAAAGTTTCGTTCACTGCTTACACCAGTACAGGCTGCGAAGTGGACATGTATTGTCATATTGTCCTTGATATGTCAATTGACTGCAGGCCCATCTCAGAAACCTACATGACACACTGAAGGGAATGTAACATAACTTACACAAGGACACTTGCACTTGTCTCAGTTGCAAATCTTTGTCTCAGTTTTAGTAACCGTGGTACCAAGTTGATATTTATCCACTGTACATTCATACATGTTGACATTGTGCTGCTAATGAAACTTCTGACATTCTATACCCCTTTTATTACAAGGAAGCTCACATTTCTCAGGATTGTTTGGTTTTTAAAGTTAATCAATGTTAACAAATTTTCATTATGTATTTCTTCATTTTCACAGATGGAGATGATGGTCCTTCATTACCAACTAAAAACAATGAAGAGTTTCGGCCCTTTATGCGCAGGTTACCTGAATTTAAGTTTTGGTAAGCTGTTTTGAATTGTGCCAGTTTTTTTTAAATATGTTGTCTTTTTTTTTGTATGCCTGTCATGAAATATCTTACAGTCTAAAGCATGGTCATTGGTTTTGTCATGGTTACGGGAAAACATGAAATGTGAGCAAAACTTGATGTTCACAAAAGAACTCGAGAGAACGCCCAGATTTGTGACTTGAGTGGGGAAAAGACTTGGGGGTAACCTGAAAGATGCACCACCTAAGTGGCAAAAGCAAAGACTTCCTTCATACATTAGTACATGACTGTTTTGAGTGCTCGTGACCTTTAAAAATGAATTGCATATTAAATGCTACTTTTTAGGTCAGTGTGTGCTCTCCCAGCCTTGCAATCGGATACATTGTGGAGAGTTTAGGAATTTTTTTAAGGCTAGAGTGGCATCTCTGTCTTGCTTTCCCGAGGTTTTTTTTTGTTTTTTTTTTACATAATTAATCCCACTGATCATTCCTTTCTGACACCTGTCAATAAAATATACAATAAAGTAGGTTTTTCTCTGCACATTGTAAGAGTTGATTACTGGTATTGCGCAGGTCTATAAACTTGTTTAGTTGGAATTCAAAAGTACCCGAAGAAAAATCTTGTGCTAGCTGCACTTTCAGGGGACGAAATGATTTTGGTTAAAAAACTATTACACCTGTCTTCAGTTGTGTCACCCAGTTGTTTTACTTTGCTTGTACATGAAGATTAGTACACATGTTTTGAGATTGATCCTGTTTGAAATGCAAGGAACATGGGTAATTTTATGTAATTATCGTATGTTTCATGTTCAAATGTTTATTGGTTATTAATTAATTATAAAAGTATTCTTTTAAATTTGTCTGGTTTTTGTTTTGTTTTTTTCAATTCCTGGTTCAAAGAATGTTATTCATAATGCTGTGAATGTTTTGTATAAACATATGTTTTTCATCTTCAGGTATTCTTTCACCAAAGCAATAGTCATTGCTATGTTCTGCACCTTTTTTGATGCCCTCAACATCCCTGTGTTCTGGCCCATTCTCGTCATGTATTTCATCATCCTGTTTACACTTACAATGAAGAGACAAATAAAGGTAAGAAATCTTTTGTGTTCATGTTGATTTACTCTACATTTGGTTTATTGTTACTGTTGAGGTTACCACTGAAGCATGAAGCAAGTGCAGTATTGTTGATCAGTTAATTGAGCCGAATATCCTATCCTATGTTGAGGGTTGATTATTTTATGGAAAAGAAATTCCCGCAAGGTTTAAGGATGAAGACCAGTCCAGTAGAGTACAAGACATTGGTAACAGTATACACTTGATACTAGCAAATACATATGAGTACGTTATATGTTCAATGAAATTTGTTAGTGTTTTGTATTAGTGTTCTTCTTTTTATGGAAATCAAAGCTCACCGACAGTTTCGGTTTGCTGTTATATGTTTCTGCACCTTGTAAGATATCCCTTATTGAAATATTTATTCAGTTGGCAAGTCTGATAAAGACTTAATTTGCAGTCCTTTGTTTCTGAATGCAATGGAATCAGGCATCTCGAAATAGCAGGACTAACATTTTTTGTTGTTGTTGTCCTCTCAGCATATGATCAAGTACAGATATCTTCCATTCTCGCATGGCAAAACGCGGTACAAGGGCAAGGAGGACACAGGAAAGGTTGTCTCATCATAATGCCGGCCAGCGTCTAGATCTATTTCATCGTCACATGTATATTTTGTTGTTATCACATTGTTGTTCTTATATCTCTGTTATTGTTGTTGAAGTGTCTTTTTCCCAATAGATGGTGTTAGAACTATGCAAGGCATGGGGCTTGAAAATGTCAGGGTTCCCACACAGTTCTGGAATTTGAAATTTTGAGAAGCTCTGAAAGTGGTGTATTAGCCATGGAATTTGGTTTAAAAAAACAGTAAGCCATTAACTGTGGTGTGTACGCATACTGTACTTTCTCTACAACCATATAACTTATTGTTCATGGACTTTTTTTTCAGCACGGAAATGGCATGGAAAAATATATAGTAGTGAAGGGGTAAAAAAAAAATGTGAGAAAAAATATTTCTTTTCTTTGGTTTTCTTGTGTTGAAGTAGCCCTGAGTTTCAATATTTTAAGCCCTTGAAAAACAATGCGAAAGAGGTGCAGGAACTAGGAAACGTTCAGCTTACATAAAAGATGTTTATATCTGTCAGCATTCTCAGTAAGGATTCATATTTCCTTATTTACTTTTGTTTTATTGTCTTGAGTCATAGCTGGCCAGGAAGATGTTATAAATAGAACATCATTACCAGTTTGATCTGGAAAATGCTGTGTTGTAAGTTTTGCACAAATGGGACAGCTGTTACTGTGGTCATTATGTGTGGCCAGTGTTGGTTGGCTGTTGCAAAATACAGTACACCTCGAATCCAACGAACTCGGACTCAAAGAACACCCTGCATTCAACGAACAGAGAAAAATCCCCGTTTTTTTTCCTTCACTGACTTTATTAAATATCTTTTATCGAACGAACTAATCTCAGACCCACCCTCGGTTCCAACGAACCAGAAGTGTAGGCAAGCTCACAATAAATTGCTTGTCTATCTAGAGATCTAGCTGAAATTCGAAATTTAAATTCGAACAGCCGACGCGTGGGAGAACATGATACGGGATCAAAGAGACAAAGCCACGGGAACTTGAATAGTGGGTGGGAAGGGTAAAGAGTGGTTGTAGGCCTAGACAAGCAATGCGGGGCAGAGGGAAGGTTGTGGATAAAGGGGGGGGGGACTGGCTAGTGTAAAATTCAGGGCTGGGATTAGGCCAAAGTGTACTAAGCTGAAATCAGAGAGCTTTCGCCGAAGGCGGAACAGTCGACCGCCGCAGGCGGAAGAAACACTAGGGGAGTCCTGGGGCATGCCCCCCCCCCCGGAAATTTTTGAAAAATTAAGCTTAAAAACAAGCCATTCTGGTGCTGATTTAATTTGGTCTTATTTTGGTCTTTTACTTTAATTTAGCTTGTGCAGATTTCACTCCCGTAGATTCCCAGATTTTAAAAAGACAGCCAAAATTATTTTAGTTCGATACAGCGATAGGCATACTTCGAAAGAAGCCTCACGTGTTGTCTAACCTAAGCTTCTTCGCTTAGAGCCAATAATAAGCTTCTTGGCATAATAGCCAATAACAAGCTTATTGGCAGAAGGCCAAGTGATCTACCCACGCACGCTGGCATGTCTCGGACCAGCCGTTCAGGAACACTTAGGCCAGGTCTCAACACTATAGATTTAAAAAAAATATATTTTTTTTTAAGGGGTGTCCCCGCGGGTCTCCCCCGGGAGTCAAGAGCGAGGTCCGCGGAAACTCGCGGACCCGCGGACGAATCCCAGCCCTGAAAATTGGCTCCAACGAACTTTTAAAAATGACCGAACTAGTTTGTTGAGTCCAAGTTCTTCTGTACAGATCTGTTAACTGTCCCTTATTTCACAGGATCATCCTGTACTTAGAGTGTCGGGAAGGATGTGAGATATTTTTTTTTTGTTAGGGAAGTGAAATTCCTCCCAGGTTTGAGGATGAAGGCTTTTCAGTAAAGTGCAAGACATAGAGTACATTATGTGACCTGTCTGAGCTTGGAGAAAGCACGTCGATGCGGTAACGGCCGCATTGTGCTGGGAAGAAGCAAGATAATAGACAGAATATAATAAAATGATAGAACAGAAGGCGACATCAGCAGAAGTGCCCACCAACCACCTGCTCCGTGATCTGTGAACAGTGTTTCATTGTTTTCCTTTCGATGAAAATCGTAACCAGCTGACACTTTTTGGTTTGCCTTTACAGGATCTGATGTCACTTGAAGTGTCCCTTATTGAAGTGGTCAAGTAGTTGGCATGTCAGGAAGTGTTACTTATATATATTTATTGCCTTGCATAGGACTACCATTATTTGTCAGGAACTAGATTCATCAGTATAAAATAGGATTTGTCCTTGTTTTGTTGAGAAGTACTTGAACTTTTGATTCAATTATTTATTAACTCTCATATGTTTTTTTTTTTTTTTTCATGTGTTAATTAACGAGACGAGACAGAATGATCATAAGCAACAATTTAAATATTTTTTTAATGAAAAAATTTCATATGTATAGTAGTTGGCGCTGTTGTAACAATATATGGTATGATTATTAGACCCTGGGTTGTATTTGCTGCTTGTCAATAGTATTTTCTTGCCGTATTTATTTTGTCATCTTTGTAAACTGGTTAAGGATTTTTTAAATAGATGTTTTTGTGGTTTGTTTCAATACGAAAATATAGTGATTGCAAAAATTATGTTAACAACAGTTATTGAATTTATCTTTTGGCTCAGACTGTAAAGATATGATTTCACTTGTAAATAGTGGACAAGCCTCAATGTTTGTAATCATTATATACTTTAGGCGGAAGGTTTTTGTTTTTCACACGTAATTTACTGATTTGACCAGGATCACAATGTGGTCTCTTTTTGGACTGAAAAAGGAGAAATGAATATTTAAGTAATTGCAGTTTTAGTGATTTGTAGAGGTCTGTGCTATCCAGGAATACACAGACCATGTTTCTGGAGCATTCATTTTGTTGCCCAGAGTTAGGGGGTCTGAAGATCATAAATTTATTAAACTAAGTCTGGTCTTGTAAGCCGACAAGAAGGGTGACTGTTCAGCATATTTGAATTTAATATTTATTAACTGAAAATATGTAACTATATTAATTGTGGGTTGTTTTTTTTTGTTGTTTTTTGGCCATTTTGTTATGATGGACACACTTAAAATCCTGTTAATTTAATGGTGCCGAGTATTGTTTGGAGATGTTACACAGAAATAAAAAGAATACAACCATCACGCTGTAATTCATGATAGAGAAAAGGTTGTTTTTGTTTGTTTACAGGAGAAACACGCCAATGTCATATAAAGATCCAGGGAGCATGGCAAAGAAACCATCAGCCAGCACAATATAAAATCCGAAGCTGTCATGCTGAATCCACGAGATAAGAAAGTGTCTTTTTCATCCCGCTTGCTAAATAATTTTACTTTTTATTTTTCAATGCTTTCGTTTTATCGGTACCCTTGCTCAAATGTTTAAGCAGAAGGGATAGGTTGCTTACTACAAACATGTTACCACTTACATATTATTTTGTACATTTGACATTAGTTATTGTGTCCTATAAAAAGATTTGATGCCAACTTACATAAGTGTATATAGTGGGAAATATTTGTGTAAATTTGACGTCATTTCTCTGAGATGGTGTTGAATGACAGTGTATATTTCAGTTTGGTTTGAAACACCTTTTTTTAAGTTTTTTGGTCCCAGTCGTAAGTGAATCAAAGTGATTTTTTTAAGCAGAATTGAGTAAATGCTGCAGTATATTAAATTGACTTGAGGCAAATTGATGATGTCATATCTGCTGTAGTTTTTGTGAGAAGGAACAGCATGAACGTTTCGGTTTGTTAATACACCAAATCCTCCGTGAGCCCAAACTCTTTGAAACAAAGAAGAAGCCAAACGATCCCACCAGTGGTGTCAAGAAAGGTGGATGAGAAGCAATTGTAATGCATACACACAAATTTACACCACAGTAAAAACTTGATCCGGGCAAAAAAAAAAACCCTTGTCAGAACACAAATTGAAGCACGCAAACATGACAGCTCGCTTGTTTCCCATTGGTGAATGGATTGAGACAGAATTCAAATTAAACGTCACGGTAAGTTCATTTAATTTTTGAATCACCTTTTGAATATGAATGTAATTGTTCCAAAGAAACCCTCATACACTTGTGTAATTTGGATATCAGACCTATCATCAGGGATGCCAAAAGTCTGGTTTTTCTGGGGTTTTTTCCGTCAGTTCCGAGGTTTCCTGTGTATTTAATTATATTTTGTGTTAGTGATTATTTAAAAACTGTTTAAAAAAATGTTTGTTTTGGTGCAAACACGATGACATGTTCATTTTTCAGGGTTTTTTTTTTTTTGCAAAAAATCATTTGGCATCCCTGTATCATCTATTATATATTTATTATACAAAATTCCTGTATAGCTGCTGGATTTTTCCACATTAAACCATGTCTAAAGATTATAGTCAGTCATTTTTCTTGAAAGAAGTTGAACTCATTTGATTACTATATTGGAGACTGGGCAGGTTATTATTTCTGTTTTTGTTGTGATTTAAGATAGAACAAGTGATCATCTGTATTTCATATTCACCTTGTATGAGTGCAATGTTTGTGATAGTAGAACGAATGAACACAGTAATCCTTAATTACTGATTGCTATTTTTAAAATGATTATATATATTTATTGCTTGTCTTCTGGATTTTTTAAAACCCTTTTCATTTTTGTTTTGTCTTGTGTGTGATAATTTAGTAATTTACGATATTGAAGATACAGCCAGAAAAGGTCAGTCAGGGAGAAAAGTCAATATTTTAGAGATAGCATACGATTATAATTATAAATGGCACATTAACCCCTTGCCTGCCTCACAGATTCCACTCATGTACCGGGTGCAAAATGGGACAAAAAAGCCAAATCGCAAGAATTACACACCATAAATCCCACATGTTCAAAATACATGCAAATGACGCTAGTAAGCAGGGGAATTGACTAGGAAATACAAAACAATCATAATTCAGGAATTGTACAAAACAATCATAATTCAGGAATTGTTTCCATATAATCACTCAAGAACTGAATACGGGCTAGGCCCGGAACAGTTCCGGGCACATGGCAGAATAGTGAGATTAGACAGCCCGGAACAGTTCCCGGGCATAGCAGGGAAGGGGTTAAGGATTTTCATTCACCTTTTGAGAACACCCTTCGTTTGTTGCAGGCAGGTGAGGAAATGATTATCACAAATACTTTGTGTGAGTGTTTTATCTGTCAGTGCTTTATGAATTTGTAATAATAAATTCAGACAAGGCTATCACTAAAGTATAGGTCAAGAATTCTTATAACTCATATCTCTGTGTACTTTATATTCTGTGCAGAGAATAATCCTAGTGAAGTTTCAGTAAACATGGGTGCCAGACCTCTGGTATATATACCGGATTTCCGGTTTCGCTATGTCTCAAAAAAAAAATTCCGGTTTCACGATGTGAAGAATTGAAAAAAAAAAAAAAGAACACAAAAGAGCAAGTGTGCATTCGAGATATCAGCCTACTTTACACCTATTTTTAGCATTCACCGTGTCCAAAGGTGTATCGTCAACATAGGGCTACCGTTGTGTTCTGGCTGATTCGCAGTTTTAGATCAAGTGCTTCACATGCATCTACAGCTCTTCATCGCGCTGGCAATAACGTGAACTTAAAAGTGACCAAAGGGTCACAGGGTTACGTATTGTGTCCGGTCAAGACCCGCTTGTTCCGCGTGTCGTTTGAGTGGACGTGTATTATGTGTTGGGCTGACTTCATCTCGTGTGTCAAGCCTATGCCAGAATTAATGCTTTAGACGCCTGCAATGGTAGATCTACGAACTTCTATTATCGATTGACGATGGATGCTTTTGTTTGGAATACCCGGTTGCTTGGACTTGGTTCTGTGTGTACTGTGAATGTGTTGTGCGGACTGATTTGACGTGTTACTATTGTTACGCAAAAACCTAGAAGGTCAAGGTCGAGCATGCCACCTAAATCTGTACCGATAGACGTTGTTCTAGATCAACCCGATGGCAGATGCTTTAGTTTATAACGGCCTGAAGGGGCCCGCCTCAGATTGTTCTACTTTTTTTTAGTTTTCCGGCATCAGTATCATTGGCATAGCCAGATTTCACTTCATTCAGCCCAATAAACAGTACTTATACATCAAGTGTGAATGAGGCCTATAGCTTCTATTATAACCACAGGGGTGGTAAGCAGTGCGAGTCAAGCAATGGCATAGTGCATAAGCCTTGTTTTCATGTGTGTACCAAAACGAAAACGTCAAAACTCCATCAAGTACATGTACATGTAGTTCTGTTTCACCACATGATGGGTTTTTGACATTTCCGTTTCTATTTCCGTACAAAGGAAAACCCAGCTTAGCGGTGTTGAATTCAAAGGGAGACAACAGGATCTATTTTATTGACTCAAAGGACACAAATATAATTAATAAACATGCACAAAAGCCATGGTCACATGTATTGTCCGTTGGGTGTTTGTGACATGTTTTACAAACTTGTTGGAGAATTTTTACCACATTCATATAACCAGGAAATAATTTTCATCTTATAGAACAAAAAACTTTGGCAGTCACACATTTTAAATGAACAAGGAAAGTTATAGATGTGCACCAATACTTAGTAACTGTAGTACGTTATTGTGACATGTAAAGTGTTTTGTTCTCTGATACATGTATTTGAAAATTGCCTTTATACGGCATTGGTGTACTCGATTTAGGTGTCATTTAGTTGGTAAGTCTGCTGTCTTATCACTACGTTGCTCAGTGCTTGCGGCTTCAGGTTTGGCTAATTTGGTCAAAGCGATTTTCAGGTTTCAGATGGCTCCGTTGCTGGCACCCATGCAGTAAAGGCTTCAGGGAGAGATAATATCGAAATTTGGACATTTTGTTTTTACCAAAGGAAACAAAAAAGAGTGCTTGAAATGACACCGTGTAGCTTTATTTTAAATACGGACCATCCACTTTCAGCTGAGTACCCCACCAGGACACTCGCCCTGCACCTCTAACAGCATTCTGGCCACCTAAAAGAAAACTTGCAGACACTTTTATCCTCTCCAAGTTCTATCTCTGAATGTTACTTTTGTTGCTCAGTATTCTTCCTTTGAAAATAGTTGTTTCTTTTTGATATTATTATGATTTGGCATGTGAACATTCATAGGCATATTTTCACATTTCATTCTTGTGGTTTGTTTTGTTCAAATTTACCACACCACAATTGTTGTAAATGGTTGAATTCACATTTGAATATCTTGTATATTATTCAAGCGTCCTCTGAAGTGTTTCTTTTCCTGTTGATTTGTGCAAGATGTTTGGGCGGGACTCATGTATATACACATGTGAGTTGAGTGGGTATGTATGTGTGTGTGTGTGCGTGGCTGTTTAGACTTTGCCAGGCTCATATTATATATAAAAGTAATAAATTTATTTCAGTTCATTGGATGCCATAATTTTTTAGTTTGTGACTTGATTTTATTTTATTTTTTGTGTGTGTGCGTGATTTTTTTCATTATGTTAAAACGCAATCCTGCCCAATGGAACATTGCCCCCCTTTCTGCCCATACAGTAACTCATTGTGGGCCATAAATTTTTCCATGTTTGCCAATACAGGAAGAAAATAGTGGGGGAGACAAATGAAGACAAACTACAGCAACATTTATGGTCAGAAAGTCGACTTTCTTTCTTCCGGAAACAAAATAGCGTAGCATTCTTGTGCACTGATACATCGGTGATTGGCACAAACGTGGTCAGCAGAAGAACCGATTCACTGGCTATTGGCAAATAAAGAGTTCAAACCCAATGAGCACCACCTTCCTTAGCTGAATCATATATACTACCCCACTGCCATGCCACAAGATCTGTGACACAAAAATTAACCAGACCAGGTTTGTGGCTAGCATGGAAGAGATATGTACATGGTATGTATCTGCCCAGCTACCCACATTTTCACTGCTCTGTTGTTGGAAGTCCACTGTCAAATTGCAGAGCCGAATAGAGAAAATACTGTTTTGTGTTCACTGTTCTTCTAGAGCTTACTGCGTAAACTACCATGTGCCCCTGACAACAGCCTTTTCGCTTTATCACATTCAGCGAGCGTTAATTTTTTCCAGTTCGTTCATTGATCAGTGCACTGTTTGCATCAGCTATGGGTTTTCGGTGCTAAATTGTTAATGGTTATTAAATTTGCAAAAACTGAATTTTTTTTTTTAATGAGGACATCTATGTCAGGAAAATTATATGCCTTCCAAATTTCCAGTGATTTCAACTTTAACTTTTTGTGTGCCATGAATTTTTCCACGTTTGCCAATACAGGAAGAAAATAGTAGGGGAGATGAATGAAGACTAATTACAGCATCTGTTAATAGAAAGTCAACTTCTTTCTTCCCGAAACAAAATAGCCTAGCATTCTTGTGCACCAATACATCAGTGATTGGCACAATGTGACAAGCACAAGAACTGATACAATGTATATAATCGGTGACTGGCACACAGAGAGTTAAAAACTAGAATTATGAAAAAATTGGAGTGACCTCCCTTGGATTAGGTAACTGAAGCTACATGTATTAATGTTAAGCTATGGCAGTAGGCAGAAAACTGGGGGTTCTGTCCACTGGCTGGAGAGGGTTAAAGATTTTGATATATATTAAAAACACATTAAATGCAAAAAGCACATAGGCCTATTACAAAATCTGTTATCTTGATGTAAAGTAAGGCTTTTTAAACTGCTATGAAATTGAGCTGTCTAAAACCAAGAATTATTTCATTCAAGTCATTGTGTATTACATGATTGATGAATATGGAAAGACATTGGCTAGATCAAGTTTATGACACCGAGTATCCTACAACAAAAGAAATAGTGCTAGGAGTATTTCATTGTAGTGCAATTTGGCCACTTTTTTTTTGCTCAACGCTGTAGCCAGAATAACAGTTTCAAAAATTATAAACTTAAGTTTCTTAGGTGTCAACTGATCTAACCCAATCACTTTGTATAGAGCTGTTGTATTTCTTGCAGTTTCAGGCAATCTTTTAAACATGTTTTTATGGCAGTAAAATACATGAACTTTTTTTCTGGCTCCCTGCGATAAGCCCAATGCATGGGAGTACTGGGAGACTACTTCAGTACTTGACATGCATTCATTTTGAAAATTAATTAGATATCGGTAGGGCAGCTTGAAAACAAGAGACTGGGGAGAGAGGGGTGTGCGAAAACAATGCTGATCCAAACTTGACTAAGAAATTACGGGTGAGTTGAGATCCAATTCTTATCCATCACCCATGAAATTGCGGGTTCGCGACTAGACATTAAAACCACAAGTTTGTTCAAGTTGAAATGAGATTAATACCGTGGAATATGTTAGGAGGTCAAAATATCATAAAATTCATAAAGTTGAAAGTAGAATTTTGCAATTGCCAAAGAGCTTTTCGAAGAAAAAAAAAAAAGTAGGTCCTCAAAGGTAGTCCCATGATCCAGTTACATGTATTTCCATATTAAGTTGTTATTCACTGGTTCATCAGTATCACAATACATGCACATTAAGCAGTGTTTATGTAATACAGAAGGCAAGCGGATTTTAACTTGATATTTGCTAAAAAGTGTATGCCCAGTAGCTTGGATATTGACGGAATGAAGCCTAGTCCAGATCTATCCAGTATTCTCCTTCATTGATTTCAGAAGTGCATGCACTCAGGTTGCAGGTTGTGAATGCATGAACAATGTACAATGAATATAACAATAGTCATTATGGATAAAATATGAGAATTAAAAAATATTGCCCATCTGTAAGTTGTACAGTCAACATGTTCATCTTAGTTTGTATGTGTTCACACACAATGATAATGGTGCATCTAGCCAGGCATGTAAACAAATAGAGGCCTCTCACTGAATAAGGCTATATTATGTAATGCTTGATATTATTCAGTACAAAGGCACAGCATGATGCAGTTTGGCAGGCTACACAATACAATACAACATTAAACATTAAAACTATGATACATGTAATTGTAACATTACTAACAAGCAGAATGAGTTGAAAGAAAGAATAGATGATGACAAGGTAGCCTTTTCATCAAGAAAATGCCAGAATGTAATGTCCGCGGCGGCTTTTCTGCAATAGCACAGAGTATTGGCTTGTAATGTACAGGTACAAGGTCATGCTAAGGTTTGATTCTTCATAGCTTTTATATTTAATTTAAAGTGAATTAGTTACAAATGGATTTGGTGACATGATATTATTTTCTGTGATCTTGTGATTGTCATTTTTAAAAAAATTGATATTGATTTTTGTATACTGGGATCTTCTAGTTTTATAGTCCAGATGAACAGACAAAGCTTTTTTATCATTTTATTTTTATTTTCATTAATTTTTAAAGTGATTTTCACATTATCTCAAACCATAAACATGGCAAATTATGTTTTGAAATGGAGAATGCGTTCTACATGGACTGAACAATTGCAATTCCAAATCAAAGATTTGGACTAATCCATCAGAAATGTACAGTTTTGTCAGTGGTGGGTTGTTTTTTTTCTCCTCTAGCCAGATCTAAATTAAGACAATAGTGTCATCACTGGCAGAATATAATCACTTATTTACCACACTGATGATTCATTTTAAATCTCATTTAATGTTCCATAGCAGTACCAGCAGTTGTAGTTTATGTCATATGCTGGGTTCCTGCAGCCTGCAGTTTCAGGGATGCCTGAAAATGCCCTAGATGTTGTATATATATATTTGAGAAAAGTTCCCGGAAATTGTTGATTAGCCAAAGAATCCCCAGGGCTTTTAAAAAACATTTAAAAATGGGGGGGGGGGGGGGGGGGGGGATATTTCAAAAATAACCAAACTCGAGCTAAGTTACATCATACATGACAGTCCTGAACTGATTGTTGGAAATCTTGTGGGGAAAGGTTGAACAAACAATCAGTACACAAAACTTCTTGCATTAATTTTATAACTGTTTAGACGTGTGAGTGTCTATAATATGGAGATGTCGGTGGTGGGGTTGTTAGTTTCAAGAAGCGGATACATATTTTCTCACTGTTATGTACATTTTCTTTCTTTGTATTTTTTTTCTTTAACGATCAGATTAGACACCCACCTCACATGAATTGGTCGTATCACTTTACATTACGTCTGTGTGTGGTAATGTAGAAAGTGGAGGTGGTCTTGTTTGGTAGCACTAGTAGCAGTGAGGGATGTGCTGATATCCCATTTACTGGCAGTGAGTATGCACCTTTCTGCCTGTGAGGGATGTGTAGCTGAAAGCATGCCCCATTCACTAGCACTGAGTATGTAGCTTTCTGTCTGTAAGGGATGTGCTTGCTGTCCCATGCACTAGCACTGAGTATGTAGCTTTCTGTCTGTAAGGGATGTGCTTGCTGTCCCATGCACTAGCACTGAGTATGTAGCTTTCTGCCTGTAAGGGATATGCTTGCTGTCCCATTCACTAGCACTGAGTATGTAGCTTTCTGCCTGTAAGGGATATGCTTGCTGTCCCATTCACTAGCACTGAGTATGTGATGGATGTTCCGTGGATGTTTGGACCGAAGACTGTCCTATTAAAACACTTGAGTTCAGAACTCGTGTATTATATTATTAAATACATGTATTACTGTACATGGGTGTAAATCTTTCAGATTTTCTCTGATTTCAGATTTTTTCATTTTGTTGAATTTTGAGGGTAAATTCCTAGATCTAGAGCTAAATCTGTCCTTATTTTTAGTTATTTCAGGTTGTTTTTATTTTCTTTGTTCACTGATGATATATTTTTTCAACAGTAACAAATTGAAACCTAAAAACTACGAATAAAAACAGTTAATTTCACAACTACATTAATACTATTGTCACGACATTGGTTTGCTGTTTGTACGACGAATTTTCAGAGAAAAATTCTCTGACGGACGGGTTCCCTTCGCTATCGTTAGTCCGAGAATCTCCGAAGGTTTCAGAGAAAAATTCTCTGACCCACGAAAATAGCCTAGGCCTAGCCAAGCGGGGAAATAGATGCAAGACAAAGGAAGTAACTCTTATCGTTTTTAGTTGTAAACAGCATCGCGGCTTTTCATTTTCAGAGAATTTTTTCAAATGTCATTTATACCCCTGGCTGTATAATGTATTCAGTTCGTGTGTAGGCCAATGGGTATATGAAACCAGAGTGAGTCTGTTTAAATCATAAACTGTGGTTATGTTGGTAAGATGGAGAAACTAGAGAAAGTTAGTTATATTGACCCTTTCACACTTTGTGGTTGTAGGATCTGCTCTAAGTGCGTGCAGGCCTCAAGGCTCACAAATCTTGTTCATCATCCCATGAATACGTTGGTTTCTTTGGGTGCATGTCGTGCAGAGTTCAGGGCTGGGATTTTGTGTGAGTAACTGATCACAAATGATTTCACATCATCACCAAGATTTGTCATGTCCATCTTCAAAGAAAAACATTATGAGTAAACTTTATTACCTATATAAAGAAAATGTGTTTTGTATTTTATTGCTTCGTGTTGTCATAGACTAGGCTCGCGCATGCGACGTGCTGTTGTGTCTTGAGTTCATGTCCCCGGTGGCTCTGCAATGTGTCCAGGTTTTGCATGTGCGGACATTTCCAATTATTCACCTAGATTAAAAAAAAAAAAAGCGCGACTCGACATTAAAGGCTGCAGCGCAACCAATTCGCATTTGTGTGCCCAGCATTAAATTACGTTGGGCAGTGGGGGAGGTCGGCGGCTGTACTGTCTGACTTTTAAGGTCAGTTTTGTTCAGTTACTCACCTATTGTTATTCTGTACGTAATCTTGAGCTCCGATCTTTATAGACTTCAAGCATCAATAACCGGTCACTGAGTCAGTTGACGTTCATGTAGCTGGGGGGGGGGGGGGGGGGGGGGAGAGAAATGCAATAGGCAAAGCCTGTGATGAGGAGAGAGAGAGGGAGAGAACAACAACATATTTACAGTAAATGCAATTTAAAATAATACTAACTAATTGGAACGAAGGCACATTATTAATTATTTTGTTAATGAGATTAACGGAAAATCAAAAATACTATGGGACATAACCTCTGTTCATTTTGTTCATAGTGGCATTGTCAAGGTAGTTGCCCTTTACTGTCTACTTGAATACAGTACAACCATGCTGAAAGAGAAAAATTTAATGACAGTCAAAAACTTCAATAACTTGTACATATAATACAAACTCCTTGCACGCATATCCCGTTTGCAAAAGGGGACAAAACAAGCAAATGTCAAAAATTACACACCATAGTTCCCACACTTTCAAAATACACGCAAATGAGTAATGAAACTAACTAGGAAATACAAAACAATCATAATTCGGGAATCTAAGAAATGCATACGAACTAGGCCCGGAACAGTTCCGGGCGCATGGCAGTATAGTGACGTTAGACAGCCCGGAGCAGTTCCGGGAGCATGGCAGTATAGTGACATTAGACAGCCCGGAACAGTTCTGGGCGCATGGCAGTATAGTGACCTTAGACAGCCCGGAACAGTTCCGGGCGCATGGCAGTATAGTGACATTAGACAGCCCGGAACAGTTCCGGGCGCATGGCAGTATAGTGACATTAGACAGCCTGGAGCAGTTCCGGGCGCATGGCAGTATAGTGACATTAGGCAGCCTGGAACAGTTCCGGGCGCATGGCAGTATAGTGACATTAGACAGCCCGGAACAGTTCCGGGTGCATGGCAGTATAGTGACATTAGACAGCCCGGAACAGTTCCGGGCGCATGGCAGTATAGTGACATTAGACAGCCCGGAACAGTTCCGGGCGCATGGCAGTATAGTGACATCAGACAGCTTGGAGCAGTTCCGGGCGCATGGCAGTATAGTGACATTAGACAGCCCGGAACAGTTCCGGGCACATGGCAGTATAGTGACATTAGACAGGCCGGAACAGTTCCGGGCGCATGGCAGTATAGTGACATTAGACAATTAGACAGCCTGGAACAGTTCCGGGCGCATGGCAGTATAGTGACATTAGACAGCCTGGAACAGTTCCGGGCGCGTGGCAGTGTAGTGACATTAGACAGCCTGGAACAGTTCCGGGCGCATGGCAGTATAGTGACATTAGACAGCTTGGAGCAGTTCCGGGCGCATGGCAGTATAGTGACATTAGACAGCCCGGAACAGTTCCGGGCGCATGGCAGTATAGTGACATTAGACAGCTTGGAGCAGTTCCGGGCGCATGGCAGTATAGTGACATTAGACAGCCCGGAACAGTTCCGGGCACATGGCAGTATAGTGACATTAGACAGCCCGGAACAGTTCCGGGCGCATGGCAGTATAGTGACATTAGACAATTAGACAGCCTGGAACAGTTCCGGGCGCATGGCAGTATAGTGACATTAGACAGCCTGGAACAGTTCCGGGCGCATGGCAGTATAGTGACATTAGACAGCCTGGAACAGTTCCGGGTACATGGCAGTATAGTGACATTAGACAGCCTGGAACAGTTCCGGGTACATGGCAGTATAGTGACATTAGACAGCCTGGAACAGTTCCGGGTACATGGCAGTATAGTGACATTAGACAGCCCGGAGCAGTTCCGGGCAAAGCGGGGAAATGGTAAAACCAAGCGAAAAAAGAAAAAGCGGTTTATAAAAAAAAAAGTACACTACAGGCTATCATTGTTCAGCGGCATAAAAACCATAGACCGGATTTCAGCTGTCCATCTGGTGTGAGTCTACATCTTGCCTGCTGGTACAGGTGTGGTAAGTATGGTGCATGTAGAAGATGGAGACCGGGTCCTCCTTGGTGTGTAATGAATAAACAGTTTTCTGCCCGTGAGGAATGTGCAAGCTGTAAATGCATGTCCCATTAATTTTACTGGCAGTGAGTATGCAACATTCTACTTGTAAGGGATGTGCGGGTAAGAGACTCTCTATTTCATTATCATTATCAAGCAAACTCTGAGTGTACCTTCCCTTTTGTTTATTGTTTGAAGCAGCCTTGGGCCTTTTCTCTTGAAAACTCGTGTAATACAAATTTAAATTTAGTAATAGTTGTTGAGAGCAGCAACGAAATAGTTTAAAGATTATAGTATTGGATCTCAAGAATATTTTTGTTGAGAGCAGAGACTCTGTGGTTTGTTTGTTTTGCATGTTTTTAATTGAGAGGGAAAAGAATAAGTAAGTGCATAATCTTAAAGTTCTGAGGTTGTTTTTTCTCGTTTTAATCCCCACCACCGCCTGTCGGTAACTAAGCCGTGTGGTTATTGACAATATTTTGATACCGACGAGAGCTGAACCAGCGTGTGATTTCTACCTCGCACACAACAGTATGATTTTACCAGTATGTAGCCTATATTTTCCTTGGCATCTCATACACTGACCACGTCACAAATGAGGAGGTGCGCAGTAGAGTGAAACAACACAATCATGAGTCATTGTGAAGACTTGTTGTCTACTGTGAAACGGATAAAACTGAAATGGTATGGCCACATAACAAGATCGTGTGGCCTATCCAAGACCATTCTTCAGGGAACTGTGCAGGAGAGGAGAAGAAGAGGAAGGCAAAGGAAGAGGTGGACTGACAACATTGCGGAGTGGACCGGGAAATCCTTCGCCCAAACTCAGGCGCTTGCAAACAACCGCGAAAAGTGGAGGCACCTGACGAGGCTCTGTCAGTCATGCAGCGCCCCTACGATCCGGGTGGATTATGGGATCAGTAGCAGTTATGTAGTAGTAGCCTGTACTTACGAGTTATAACGATGAATGGAGCCATAAATTGTTTTGTGTTACTATTACGTCATTCCATTCAGATTTTTATGATTTTGATTTTGAGTTTGGGTTTCACGGCGCGTCGGCACGATAAAGGTCACTTAGCACCCTTCATGTCAGTTTGGGTGCACTTTCTTTATTCATGTTTCGTGTTCAGAGCTTTTAAGTTATTTTAACGTAGAATTAAATACATTCATATTGTTTTATCATAATTATTGGGAAAATTCTCAAAAGTTGTTTTGTATGGATCTGAAAAAAGTTTTGTAAATGATAATACATGTACTGTGTCTTGTTTTCTTATTATCCGATGCGAAGCAGTGTTTCCCCATGATCGATACAAAAATGAATGGTGTATGTTATAATTTTACAGCGGTTTTGACGAAGAAATGACATCGGGAGTGAAAAGCGTCAGTTGGTTTCAGCAAAGTTTTAACTGCCCTACTGTCAATGCATAGACCCCGTTATCTTGGCTGAGAGGATATCAGGTTGCTCTGTGCTTTTTTTTTTGGTTTTTTTTTTTCAAAACAAAGTGATGGAGTAATGAGGGTAACGTGGGGGTGCTTTACACCTCCAAACTTCCATTCATTCAATCGTGACAACTCTATGTATTGCCAAAAAAAAATTAATAATAATAATAATAAATATAAAAAAAAATTAAAAAATGATGTTGCAAAACCCTGGATTAGAAGCACTAAAAAAAAAAACTTAACAGTACAAAAGAAATTCAAGACTAAGACTTTAAACTTGTATATTCTTCGCATTTCTATGTACCTTGTCCTTTATGATTATTTTCTTGAAATTTCAGTGTTTAAAAATATGAATACGTGTATTTTCAACAGTAACAAAAATATATACCGCACTGAGCATTTCTGGAGATACAATAAACCTCCTAATTTACAAATTTGAAAAAAAAAAATATCCTGACTACGCTGGACAGTTCTGAAATCTGATTTTAATAGTTATGCCATTATTGTGTTTGTTTAAAATCAATTCTACATGGCTGGAAATGTAACACGTCATGTTATGCAAAAAAAAAAAGAAAAAAAGCACAAAACGCCTTTTCAGCAATTGTAGTATGTACGACTTTTATTACGTAATTGCAGAGCAACATTGTCAATCGTATAATTTCATGACGACCTGATTACCCGTTTCGACGTTGGCTGACGAATTCAGCATGTGAGTTGCGTAGTTAGGTGACGCAAATAATATTTCACTTTCTTATAGTATCTTAAGTGCGCCTGTCAAAACTGGGCGTGTAAGTGTCAACAGAGGCACTGCACACTAGAACTTTGCACTTTAACCTAATGTCAGTGTCACATCAGCTGTGAAATGACGCCATTTGTTTGCCATTGGCCAGGTGATGGTTGTCAAAATGATTACGAGGTCAAACTTCTGAATAATACACGATAGACAAAAAAAAAAAAAAAGAGAGAAATTTAGTTTGGCTACGGACGTTAGAACAAGCTATAGACATGTACTAAAAAAAAAAAGGGGGGGGGGGATGGCCATATCAAAAAGACAATGACAAGTTGATAAAATTTCATGTTGTTGTTATCCATGACAGAGGGGATTTTTATCACTACAACCAGAGGAGATAACTCTCATTGTGACGCGAGAACGGATTTGTTTGACATTAAGACACATAATTATAATTACGTCGACAGCAAATTGTCCCAAAACACCAATTTGAATTTTGCTCTAGCGACAAAACAGCATCTCTGGGAAATTGGGAAACACTGGTAAAATGTCTCTTTAAGCCGGTTTAAGCTGGTTTTTTTATAAATTCTTGAAATGTGGCAAAATAAACAAAACATGTTGAGGGTAGGAGGTTGTCTGGACCAAAAGCCCCGCATGGGGAAAAAACAACAAACAGCTCAACAAATAAACCATAAAATAAATCACACAGGAGTTCGAAGTGAAGACGAAAATATAGAAAGTTTTCAAGGACCTTCATTAGGTTAACGAAACTTCTACATAATTATTCTCAGTTATTATCAATTATTATTATTATCATTTTTACGTGTATTATTATTATTTTATGAATAATCTGAATGTGGATGGTGAATGGAGATGAAGACGCAGAAATGACCAAGAATACGAAATTGATGATGGCAGATCAAACAAAAATATTCGTGTTTGAAGTATCGCAGACAATAAAGGAATGTTTTTAAAACACTCCAACAGTTTTACTCTCTGTACTCACTCACTGGAGACAGATAATCTTCGGGAAACCTGGAGACAGATAATCTTCGGGAAACCTGGAGACAGATAATCTTCGGGAAACCTGGAGACAGATAATCTTCGGGAAACCTGGAGACAGATAATCTTCGGGAAACCTGGAGACAGATAATCTTCGGGAAACCTGGAGACAGATAATCTTCGGGAAACCTGGAGACAGATAATCTTCGGGAAACCTGGAAAAAAGAAAATGAAAAATTTACCACCCAATGACACCCCCACCCCCCCCCCCCAACCACCCCCACCCCCACCCCCCGCCCCCCGATAAGCCAAGAAAGGTCAAGTCATGTCAAGTCATCTCCCGCAGAGTTGATGACAAGCTAAGATTTCTTGAACAACCTGTTAGCAGCTTCAAGAGCTAGTTTGATTTGATAACATGCAGTTTTTAAGATTGAAACAAAGTTCAGAAGACCAGCGACTGGAAGCCGATGATAATAGACAGGGTGTCATTGTCACTGTGAAGTGGATCTAGTCCAATGGTTCTACACCGTGTTTGTGATCTCAGAGGGGAAGTACGATGTCATGCCGAGGCTGTTTAAACTATGCACTCTGCACCGACCATCAATATTGTGAAAACACGTTTTTTTAATTAATTAATTTATTTTTTGGTTTGTTCCGTTTTATCTAATTCCAAATCGTGCATGTAAGAACAGTTTTAACCCCATTTTTGCTGGAAAATGAGATAACTTTAACAGTGTGCAGGCCCTTCCAATATTTCAGTGGTATAAAGGTCTCAATTCCCCCGAGATGAAATGAATTAGATCTACGTGTACTTACATTGTGACTTTTCTCTCAGCCTACTGCATACATGTATTGAAATCAAAAACCATTTAAAAAAAAAAAACACACACACACACAAAAAACAACGAAATCTATCACTGTCAAAATCAATTAAACTCACCCCAGCTACTATTTTTCACTGACGTTCGTCTCCGTTCCTTGCTGGTATTAATAAGAATTGTCCCATCGGCGTCGCTAAGTATATGGAATCAAAATGGATTGTTGTGGGGGAAACATTCATGATTGTTAGGCCATGGGACATGAATACAGGTGGAAACAGACTTTAAAAATGTTAAGAACCAATGATCGGGTCCCAAATTACATGTATGTCATTCACATAATTTGATTAAGAAGATTCACGGTGATGACTTAGGAAAACAGACAATAATATATGGCTTAAATATAAGAAGCATTATTATTTGTTTTCGTTCACATCATTCTCTTGATAGTCTGAGATCTTTGACTGATCCCTTTTTTTTTTGAGCCTTCAATGGAAACAATAAATATTATTATGTGTTATTTTGTGTGTTGTTTCCCGGCCTAAAACACACATCGTATTTCGAAACGAATTTATTTTCATTTTCACATAATAATAATATATGACTGTAGTTTTTGCCAGAAGCACTATACTCACCCAAAATCCAGTCACACACAGAAATGTTATACCTGAAATTTTTTAATAGAGAATGATTAAGTTTTGCCTGAGTAGAAGCATTGTTGAATTACAACAATTTCCCCAAAAGGGGAGGAGAGAATATTGCTGAAAAAAAGAAATGAAAACTCAGATAACAAAAATAAAACCAAAAAAGTAATGAAAATAACCACAGAAGCAACAAAATAGTCAGCATAAAGAACTATTTCCAGGTTACTACTCACCTGCCCATCATAACACTCAATAGCAGGCTAGAGGACAGTTTTCTATTTGTTAACGCCATCAACAAAAACTGTCACATTGTCAGAATTAATTAATCATCTGTTTTCACAAGACTTGGCATGATTGTGCACTCAGGACCAGCATGGTTGGCGAGTTAGTCCAGTAGTTAGAGCACTTTACCCGTTTGCTGGGGTTTCTAGTTTGAATATCACTCAAGGCGGAGCTTAACTGCATGCGATTCTTGCAATGTGCTTTACAGAATGGAAGACTTTTAAGGTATTCAGACAACGGTGGTGTACAAGGGCTCAACCACTGAAACTATCTCTGACCTCATAAAAGGGACTGAATTGAAACCGACAAGAAAATATTGTAACTCATTCCTTCCAAAATTTCTCTCTCTCTCTCTCTCTCTCGCCCCCTCTCCCTCTCTCCCTCCCTCCCTCCTCCTCTCCCTGTCTCTCTCTTCCACTCTCTCTCTCTTCCCCTCCAATCTGTTTCTCTCTCCCCCTCCCATCTGCCTCTCCCCCCTCTCTCTCTCTCTCTCCTTCCCTTTCTGTTTCTCTCTGTTTCTCTCTCTCTCTCTCTCCCCTTCTCTCTCTCTCTCTCTCTCGCTCTCTCTCTCTCTCTCTCTCTCTCTCTCTCTCTCTCTCTCTCTCTCTCTCTCTCTCTCTCTCTCTCTCTCTCTCTCTCAAACAAACAAACAAATTTTGCCGCTTTTGATGGCCGCATGACTCCCAGCAAACAGAGCATCAAGGCAGGGGCGTATCCGTTTTCTTCTCTTTTGTGACAGGAGATTAGAAAGGTTTGATAAAAGGCGGGCAATGATGGTAGACAGCGGTTAGCCAATGGGAGGCGCGGAGAGATACATTGTAGTATAAATATGCATATGAATAGAATCGCATGACTGATCGACCGATTTTATTATCCAAAGAAAAGATGTTTGAGAAGGCAGCTAACACATTGAAGGAGAACTGAATACTTGCTATCTTAACTCAATCAAGCTAAAGCCACAGGCTTTGTTTTGTTGATGTCCAAGCTTTTGAGACCCCATCAAGCATGAGACAGACAGCTACACGGGAGGTCTTCATGCATGTTTTGTCTCTCTGTTGTGTCATAACAACTGAAATTCTTTGGCTTGTCAAGCAAGGGATGCAAAAAGGATCAAATGTAACGACAATATAATCCGTGTATTGTGTGACTGACTTGCGTTAAAGAAGAAAAGTTAATGCCTCCAAAACTTGGCAAGTTCACGAATCCAACAATTAGATTTTTTTAAAATAAATAAATGAAAATTCCCGTAAGAGTATTGCGCGCTTTCAAAAAAAGCGATTCATTCTTTATAGGCATTCAGACGAAATGTAAAAGACAAACTCGTCTATCTGGAATCTACGAAGTATTCTACACACTAATGGGAGCATCTAGAATTGCATTAAATTTCATTTTCACAAACAGAAAATCAAATCCTTGCCAGGAAAAACTCTGATCTTAAAAGAACAACTTTTTTGTTGCTTGTTGTAGTTTGGTGGGGAGGGGACGGTGACTGACTACTAGAATGGTAAATATATCAACAACTTCAATATTAATTTAGTTTTCATTTTCTGTTTCAGCAAATTCAAGACTGTACCACCGGGATTTTGGAACTGCAAGAAAGACCACATCACCGGCACTTTGGGCTTCCAAAGACTTGTAAGAAAGACCACACCACCGACACTTTGGATTTCCAAGAAAGACCACAACCCCGACACTTTGAAATTCTGAGACAGAATACATTGAACATCGATCATACATGCATCTTCAGGGAAAAATCTTTAACATACTTTTATCTGTCAGATGTGTTTCATACTGCTCAATGATATACTGATAATCTGCACACGTGGTTCCTGATGATTTACTGTTTGAAGTGTAGAATACAATTTTATTTTAAGGGCATCCATCCCCTTGAACCTCTGGGGAGATGATTTATTCAATGTGATGACATGCTGCACAGACTGATAGTGCCAAGCTTTTTCTTTTTTTAACACCTGTATTTCATTTACAACTTAAATTAGATCCAAGTCACTTTACTTTCAGTAATTCTTGGTATCCAATTCCAAACTGACATGTGAAAAGAATTGTAATTGTAAAAGCCAAATCAGTAGAAATTCTATGACTAGACTGAATTTATTCACAAAGTTATTAACTTGAAACTATTTGATCATGTTGAGGTAGTGTAATTAAATGACTGTTCAAAATTTCAATTGGTTTTATTGGTCATGTTCTTCTTCTTTCGTTCACCAATCTAAATCTGCAAATTTGTTCTTTTAAGAAAATCTACGGTTTTCTGCAGTTCTGCCAGAGCACCATAAAGTTTGACATTCAGGTCGGTGGGTTTGGGCCAATTATGTTTCTCGTAGTGCTGAGAAGAGTGTGCAGTTCTGCAATATATGCTCCGTGTTTTGAAGAGACTGGCTGCACTCACATAATTATGGCAGATGTTCCTATTTTAAACTTGGTGAACATAATGGTGGTGCAGCCTATTGTGATCAGTTCTTAGTCTGAACAATATCACTTGATCCTCTCTGTTCAGGAGATGATATTTATCATGCTGGTTTATTTGCTGCCGTCTGTTGTTTTTGATGAGGCTTCTCTTCTCATAATAGTTTAAGAGGCACTGTGGCTGCTCAAAGCCGGAACCCTCCTTGGCCAGTTGGTCTGCCTTCTCATTGCCTGGCACTCCACAATGTGATGGTATCCACTGTAGGACTATCCTGCTTCGATTTCCAAGGTGGGTCATTTTCAAAGTTACAAGACTTTACGACGTTGAGACGACACTTTCCAGAGAAACGGGGGGGGGGGGGGGGGGCATTTTCTATGAACAAGAAAAAAGTCACTAAATTAGAAATGTTTAAAAATTCATAATTTGAAAAGTGATGGTCCAATTTTAAACATTTAAAAAAATAAAAATGATAATGCTTCCTTTCTCTTTATACTCTATGAAAATAAACAACAATTTATGTAGATCGACATGGCGTAGACCTATGCATTAATTTCTTTTCCAAGCATTGTTAGGTTAAGTTCAGGAATGCTATTCATGCTTAGGCTAAGTTCACACCTCTCTGATGTGATAGACCCACATTCTTTTTGCAATCACAAACAATAACCTTTGAAAAAAAAAAAATTTTATCGTGATCTCCCCCGGTCTGAAATGTTGTGTTTGAATGTTGCTGTAGCGTAAATCCTTCTATGATCCTCTCATTCTCCAATAGGGCCGTTGTTTTTATTTATTTATTTGTTTGTTTTTTAACATTTAAAAAAAATAATTAGAAGGGCCTTTTACAGTGAGAACAGCCCGCAGTCCATTCTGTTTGTCACAAAACTTGGAGCAGAGGTTCTCAACGTGGGTGATGTTGGTGGGGGGGGGGGGGGGGGAGGATTTTGAGTTGTTGTTTTTTTTGGGGGGGGGGGGCGAAAACGAAGAAAAGGATGTCAAGAGGACGAAAAATGCTGAAGGAGGGGGGGGGGGCATTTGGGGGCAAATACAGGGCAATCACTGATTTGTTTTACGGCACGTGTAGATGGATTTTATAAAGAGAAAAGTCCTTTTTTTGTGTGTGTCAGTGCTTTTGATAAAGAGTGATTTTTGTTTCATAATGACTAATCAACTCACCTGTGGTCATTAATGAAGCTTTTAAAAACTTGACATCATAATTTGTGTGCCGTTCTCTCTTCTTGTGTAATGTATCCGTTTGGTTTTTTATGTAGGGACTGGGGGGAGGGGGGAGGGGGAGGGGTGACAGAAAATTTGGAGCCCAAGAGGGTGATTGCCTGAAAAAGAGGAGAACCACTGGCTTAGAGTCAGAAACCGTGGTCGATCTTCAACCTCTCCCTCCCTCCCCCCCCCCCCCCACCCCCACCCCCTCCTTTCTTTTTCGGAGTGTGCGCAGGGAGGGAACTTTACAATTGCATTTGTGAGGCTCATAATTAGAGTTGATAGCATTAATACAGGGCGCTAGGCACCTTCCATACGATGTAGGTAATTTTGACCCAGTCATAATTATTCTTGCTATATGGCTGACTGGGTGGTTTCAATTTTGCCGTGGAGATAATGAATGTAGGCCTCAACAAACGGCGTACACTACATTGTAAACTGCCGTTCCGGAACATTTATCATAGTGCTTTGAGACAAACCTGAGGATTGTTCACTTACAATTACCCGTAGTTCTTTCAAAACCATCGCTGATTCAGGAAGAGTCTCAGCTCAAATCAAATCAGGGATAATAATGTAACCAATCTTATAATCTTTTACTAAGTACGTAACCAAAAATTTTCCAAGTTCAGCGTACGTAACAAAAGCTTTCTGTATTGATTGTTTAGATAACAATCGCATTACTAAGTCTTCAAACTACTTAACAATGGCTTTCCGTGTTCCGTAAACAGCAAAGCAGACGATGTTTTCCATTTTGCAAGAGTTTTCTGCATTAATTGTTTAGATTACAAATCACATTACTAATTCTTGAAACTACTTTACTGTTCCGTAAACCGCAAACCGGTCGATGTTTTCCATTTTGAAATACCTTGCCAAACAAACGTGTTTCGTGTTAATACATTGATGGCGATGGTCTCTCGAATTTTCAGAAGGACACGGCGGTACAGGTTTGTGTGTATGCAAAAATATATATTTTGTTGATGCAAAAACAAAAACATTAATTGTATCATCCCTCCTTTTTGCCTTCAGATTCGGCCTTTGCTCATAAAGGCCGAAACCCAACTGTTTGAGATGGAAAATGATCCATTTCCTGCCATCCCACCATGGCTAACACATAAACCAAACGTTATTTTCGATCTTGCGGCAAGTCCAAAGAACAACACCATGCTAGAAACTTGCGAACAGATTTTCAGAGATCAATAAATACTCTGATTACAGGCCTTTTTACACAAATGGCACCAAAGACCAGGATTCAGTTGGTAGGAGCTGCCTCATTCTCAAATTCAGATGGCAAAATCAAATTAATGCCTCAGCCTCAATCCAAAAACCTCTGTATTTACCGCTGAAAGTCATGCAATCAATTTGGCCTTAAATCTTATATCCAATTCCCAACCAGGACGCTTTTTTAACTTTTCTGATTCGCTGTCGTGCCTCCAGATTAAAAAAACAACAACAAAAAAAAAGAACAACCAATTATGAAAACTCATGAACTCAATAAAGTGTTAAAACGTCTTCACACCCTGTCCAATAGGGAAGACGAAATTGTTCTCTGTTGGATCCATGGCAACACTGGCATCAAGGGAAACGAAATAGCAGACTCCGTGGCCAAGGAAACGATAAAGCGTCCGCCAGAGCACCTGAAAATACTACACACCGACTTTAAACCCGCTATCAATAAATTCATTAAATGGAGATGGCAGGAAAGACGGGATGAACAAAGAACAAATAAACTAAATCTCTAGACTTTCTTCAAGATCAGCTTGGACCCCCACCCTCGCCTTCCCCGAATGTGTGGTTTGCAATTGGCCATTATCAACAAAACATATCTTGATTGAATGTGTAGGTTTCATACATATCTGAAAAAGGCACTTTGCCTACGGATCTATGAAGTATTACTTTCCCACGTGGACCTACAGTGCGCTTTAACCTTAGATCTACAATTTGATTTAAAAACTGTTATACTCATTTACAAAACTCTTTTTCAGATCCATACCAAACAACTGAGAAATTTATCAGTGTTAAAATTTACATGGAACTATTTCATTCTATTTGTGAAATTTAAAAGGTTTGAATACGAAACGTAAATAAAATACCCAAAATAGCCCGTGATCGGCGCAAAGTGGCCTTTATCGTGCCGACGTGCTGTATAAAAATCCAAACTCAAACTCAAACTCCTCATATTCATTAACTTATGAAAATTGCATACATTTAATGTAACCGGCAAACTACAATGAGCTAAGTAGGCCTGCAGCCTTTTGTCGCCCGAGCTTCTGTTAATACTTTTATTCATTTTCCTATTATTTTTTTAAAAATTTATTTTGACGATTTGGGAGGCAATTCAGGATGCCAAGAAAGCCAAAGTAACCTGAACGTGGTCTGGTTGGATCTGGCGAATGCCTATGGGTCAGTACCCCACGAACTGCTGATGAAAGCAATGGAATTCTTCTACATCCCGCGCAAGGTGCAAGACATCATGAACGAGTACTACAGCAAATTCCAGATGCGATTCTCAACAGAAGAATTCACAACTGAGTGGCACCGTTTGGAGATCGGTATGGCAGCTGGCTGCACGATTTCGGTCATCTGGTTCATCCTAGTGATGGAGATGCTCTTGAGGTCAGCAGGCTTAAGTGAAGAAGAGGCAGAAGTAAGAGCACCGAAGAAGGCATTCATGGATGATGTGACTCTGCTGACAAAAGATGCGGACATAATGCAGACGGTCTTGGCGCGGCTGGATGAGCTGGTAACGGGGTCGAGGATGAAATTCAAAGCCAAGAAGTCCAGGAGCCTGACCTTGCACAAAGGAAAGCAGAAGCAACAGAAATTCACGATCGCGGGGGAGAAGATACCCACAGTGAAAGATGAGCCTGTTAAGAGTTTAGGACGATGGTATGCGGGAGCACTGAATGACAAGAGCCGTGGCGTGGCTATCATGAAACAAGCAGAGGATGGCCTGAAAGCCATTGACAAGACTATCATCATCATTGCCTTTCTCACCCTGGATCAGGGTATAGGCCACCAACAAACACCTTCCATCCCTCTCTATCATGGGCCAGCCTCTTTACATTATTCCAAGTCTTTCCGCTTCGTTGCACATCATTTTCTCTGGCTCTTCTCCACGTTCCGCACGGCCTTCCTCTTGATCTCTTGCCCTGGGGATTCCAGTCCAATACCTTCTTCGTGATGCTGTTTCCTGGCCTCCTGAGAGTGTGGCCGATCCATCTCCATCGCCTCCTACCAATTTCCTCTCTGACTGGGTTCTGTCTTGTTCTTTTCCATACAATTTCATTGCTGACCTTGTCTGTCCATCTGATCTTAAGCAGCTTCCTCAAACATCTGTTGATGAAAACTTGGATTCTCTTTATGCAGGCCTGGGACGCATTCCAAGTCTCACATCCATACAACAGGACTGACTTCACGTTCGAGTTGAATATCCTCAGCTTTGTTTTTAGAGATATATCCTTGGTTCTCCAAATCTTGCTTAAGGATGTGAAAGCTGCCTGTGCCTTTCCAATTCGTGCTTTGACTTCTGCCTCTGTTCCTCCCTTATCGTCAATGATACTACCAAGATAGCAGAAGGACTCTACATCTTCCAGTGGTTGATCTCCTACTGTGACTTGTTCGCTTAGGGGTGCAACAATTTTTAGGACCTTCGACTTCGCGGGATGTATCCTCAATCCAATAGATTCTGAAATTTTGTTTAGAGCTGTAGTCTTTGCTTGCATCTGGTCGTGTGTGTGCGACAATAGTGCCAAGTCATCTGCAAAATCTAGATCGTCCAGCTGTGTCCATGGGGTCCATTGTATGCCATTTCTTCCTCCACTGGTGGTTTCTTTCATAAGCCAATCAATCACCAGGATAAACAGAAATGGGGACAGCAAACAACCCTGCCTAACACCAGTCTTGATATCAAAGCTGTCAGTAAGCTCACCATCATGTACGACTCTGCAACTTGTCCCCTCGTACATGCTCTTGATAAGATTCACCATCTTCTCTGGGATTCCATAATGTCTCAATATTCTCCACAGTGTTTCTCTATCGATGCTATCAAAGGCCTTCTCGTAGTCAAGGAAGTTCACTATCAGTTGGGAGTTCCACTCTAGCGACTGCTCTACTATGATTCTCAGCGTGGCGATCTGGTCGGTGGTTGATCGATTACTCCTGAAACCAGCTTGCTCCTCGCGAAGTTTTTGGTCTGTTGCATTCTGTATTCGCTTGAGAATAATCCGATTGAAAACCTTTCCTGGGATGGAGAGAAGTGTGATTCCTCTGTAGTTACTACAATTGCTGAGGTCCCCTTTTTTTGGGAGCTTCACGAGGTGTCCTTCCTTCCAGTCCTTTGGAAACTTGCCTCCGATCCAAATCCTCGAGAATAGTGAGTGCAGACCCTCTGCAGCCCCAGCAGCATCTGCCTTCAGCGCCTCTGGTGGGATCTGGTCTGGTCCAGCTGCCTTGCCTCGATTTAACTGCTTTATGGCATCATTAATCTCTGCTTTAGTCGGAGGGTCGCAACTGATCGGTAAATCATTTCTTGCGGGTAGAATGTCGGGTGGGTTGCTTGGTGGAGGTCTGTTCAAGAGGCTGTTAAAATGTTCTATCCATCTTTTTGCCTGAGCTTCCTTTCCAAAAATAGCCTTCCTGTTGTAATCCTTGACAGGAACTTCAGTTTTTCCATATTTTCCAGCAAGAGTCTTTGTAGTCTGGTAGAGGATCCTCATGTGTCCTCCTGTTGCTGCCTTCTCTGCTTTCTCTGCTAACATTCCTATGAACTCCTCTTTGTCTTTTTTAATTGATTTTTTGACCTCTTTAGCTGATGCTCGGTACTCTTCCTGGTTACCAACTCTTGAGTTTCTTGTACGACTTGCATTTACCCGTTCTTTTAGGTCTCTTCTTATCCTTATCAAGTCCAGTGATTTTTGACTGATCCATTCCTTGTGTTCCACTTTCTTTTCCCCAATAACATCCTGACATGTCGATGTAAATACTCCTTTTACCTTAGCCCAGTGAGTCTCCAAATCTACTGTCTCTTCGAGGTCAACAAGGGGTTTGAATCTATTCCTCAGTGTCAGCTGGAACTCTTCCTTCTTGTCTCCATCCAGAAGGCTCACTTGAAACTTTCTCCTCTTTGTTCCTGCTCTGGTACCTTGTTTCTTGAGGCGGAGTTTGAGTCTTGCCAGCAGCATGTGATGGTCAGATCCAACATCTGCTCCTCTCTGTACTATGGCATCCTCTAGTGAGCGTCTGAATCGTCGGGTGATGCAAAAGTGGTCAATCTGATTTTCAGTTACTCCATCCGGTGAAATCCAAGTGGCCTTATGGATCCTCTTGTGTGGGAATACTGAACCTCCAATCACATAGCTGTTAAATGCGCAGAAACTTGCAAACCGCTCTCCATTCTCATTCATTTGTCCTAAACCATTGCACCCCATAATGTCCTCATACCCTGTATTGTCCTGTCCTATCTTGGCATTGGCGTCTCCCATTATAATGTTCACATCTTTTCTTGGCAATGTGTCAACTATTTCCTGAAGCTGGTTGTAGAAGTCGTCCTTGTCCTCATCGGTTGCTTCATTTGTTGGGGCGTATATCTGCACAATGTTCATGTTGATGTTCTTGTTCTTAGTAGTAAATGATGCCAATATAATTCTCCTTCCATAGGGTTCCCATCCCCTCAGTGACCTCTGGGCGTGCTTGCTCAAGATGATCGCTACTCCTTCTGTATGCTTTTTGTCCTCCCTTCCAGAATACAAAATCTTTTCCCCAGTATTAAGTTGTTTCAGTCCGGACTGTATCCAGCGGGTCTCGCTAACTCCAAGTATGTGTAGTCTGTATCGCCTCATCTCCATTGTAACCTGGGCACTCTTTCCTGCTTCATACATGGAGCGGACATTCCACGACGCAATCCGGAGTGACTTGCTTGATGAAGGAGCAGTCAGGCCAGTGGCGTCCTTTCGGCTTTGTCCATTGTCCTTCATTGAATCTACAGGTGCAGATGCTCCCCCTTCTCCCAAGATAAAAGACTGATTTGAAGTATTTGCTTGTGTTTCTGTAACTGGTTTATTTTTACAGGGTGGGTAGTTGGCCCACCGCCAACTGGCTCTTCTCGGGAGACCAGGACCTTTGCACCTTTAGTCGCCTCTTACGACACGCAGTATCACGTCAGATGTATTCTCTGCTGTCCCTCTTCTACAAGAGAGCCCCGCATCTGCACGGGCGATTGACAAGACTAGGCTGCCAGGAAAGTACAAGATATGGTGTCTCCAGTTCGCCCTATACCCGCGGCTTGCATGGCCACTGACAATGTACGAAGTCGCCTTGTCAAGAGTTGAAATGATAGAGAGAGCGTGTAACAACTTCATCAGAAAGTGGCTAGGCCTACCACGAACAATTAACACATCAGCCCTGTACAGGCAGAAAGGCGCGCTCCAGGTGCCACTCACTTCAATCGTGGAGATCTACAAGGCAGGAAAGATCAGGACAGTGATGATGCTGAGGGAGTCGAAGGACCATAAGATCAGCGACAACCCACCGGATGTCAGAACGGCAAGAAAATGGAGGGCGGAGGACGCGGCTGATGAGGTCATCTCTGTGTTGAAGCATGGCGACATTGTTGGCCCTGCACAGGCAGACAGGCTGGGACTGGGTAGTGGTGACTTCAAGCCCTTTGGGAAAATGTCACAGAAGGAGAGAAGATCAGCTGCAGCAGGGCAGGTGCGAAAGATGGAGGCGGAGAGGCGGGAAGTTCATCTAGTTCAGTGTGCTCAGCAAGGACAAGTGACGAGTTGGGAGGAGCATGTAGTGGAAAGAAAGATTGGGTGGAGTGAGGTATGGGAGTGGAATACTTCAAGGCTGAGCTACCTTCTTCGGGCTACCTACGACGTTCTGCCTTCACCGGTGAACCTGGTCAGATGGAAGGCCCAGGAAGATGACAAGTGCAGGTGCGGAAAGCTAGGAACCATGAAACATATCCTCTCAAACTGCCACTTAGCGCTGAACAGATACACGTGGAGGCACAATGAGGTGCTCAAGATTCTCACAAAGACAGCAAGGGAGCAGGGTAATGGGGGAAAGTACGCTCCTAAATCGCAGGACCACGGACTGAGAAAGATCACGTTCATGCTGCAAGGAAGTAAGGTGCCTGAAAGAGAGAAGACAAGCAAAGCCCCTGCTGACGAAAGTGATGGCCCATGGGAAGTGTCTGCAGATCTAGAAGGCAGCAAGAAATTTTTTCCCATTCCAACAACAAAGAAGCCTGACCTGGTGTTATGGAGCGAAGAAGAGAAAGAAGTACATCTGGTAGGGCTGGCGGTGCCTTATGAAGACAATATCAAGGCAGCACACGAGAGGAAGGAGAGCCGCTACGAAGCTCTTGTCGAAGAGTGCGCGGAGGCGGGATGGAAGGTATCGCATTTCCCAGTCGAGGTCGGGTGTAGAGGCTTCATTGCAGACAGCGTCAGCAGGTGGATGAGAGTGGCTGGACTTGGCCCAAAGAAAGGAAATGCCATGAGGAAAGATCTACAAAAGACCGTAGAAAGAGCAAGCCATTGGATCTGGTTGAAGAGAGAGGATACCACCTGGAATGAGTCCTGACGGTTGACAATAGAGGCACACAGTCGAACTGGCAAGGAGACCTCACATCAGTGAGGGGGCTCGATGCGTCATTAAAATAGCTGTAGAGAGGTAGAGCCCGAAACAGCGACGCATTCTTTCCTGATGATCTCCACGCCAGAATCCGGTCTGCGGAGCATTCGGCTGTCAGCAGCTCAGGGTTCTGTTTTCAAACTACTTTTTTTTTAAATTTATTTTGACCCGGTGAAAGATTTTAAGGTCCAAATATTAGTCCAATTTCTTCCATTTTTTAATTCATTTGGAATTTATTGTATAGTTGATTTTGTATGTGTGTGTGTGTGCGCGCGCGCGCATGTGTATAATTATGTGTGTGGCATGTAAACTGTGTGTGTGTATAATGTTGTGTGTATGTATATGCTGTGTGTCTATTCCGTGTGTGTGTGTGCGCTGTGTGCTGTAAGGAGTGCATCTTTCGTATGTTTGTGTGTGTGCGCCATATCCTAATTTTTAATGTAATTGTAAGTGATTAATGGGATGGTTTGCACAACAAACTGCCAGGCGTGATTCGTGTCCACTGACCTACATAAATGATTGTACAGGGTAATGGTGCGCCGCTCTTCTTAATACGTGTATAAATAAAATAAATTGAAACCAAAGTTAAGGAAGGCAGGGGGGATGGATGAGAGTTTTGCTGGCCGATGACAGGCGCCATAAGATAATATGATACGAATAAAATTCATGTGAGTGCGGGCGAGCAGCGGTACACCACTACCCGAATTCGTCAGCCCTGCTAAAGAAAGGGTCAGAATGTTTTCTGTACAAAAAAAAAAGCTTATTCAGTTGTAACTTCACCAGTTCTACGTTGTTTGGTTCCTCAATATTACTTTAGTAAGAAATCGCCGCAGTAATCCAGTGGCTGCAGGGTGAAAATACGGGATGCAAGAGGTTCGAATACCGCTATGTTGGTCGGTTCCTCAATGTAGATCAGATGCCGGCACAGTGATCCAGTAGTTACACTGATTATCCTGGATGCCAGAGGTCCAGGGTTCAAATCCAGCTTCACGCGAGGTCTAATCCAATCAATTGGTGTCTTTAATGTGCTAATTCATCAGCTAACTGCTCTTGACCACAGCATCAGCTCCGCTCCGCTATTTTCACGGAAACTGACTCATGAAAAACTCTCTTTGCCTCTAAAGCGGTGCGGAGCGGAGCGGAACGGATGCTGTGGAAAAGTATACAGAGGCAAAGAGTGTTTTACGTCATTGTCCGTAAAAATAGCGGGGGTGGGGGAGGGAGGGGGGGGCGGATGCTGTGGACAAGAGCAATAATCCGTCAGACACGCCCTTTTTGTGCTGATTAGAGGATGTGACAAAACACACCAAAAAACGGCCCATGAGTACATCATTCTGTCATGAACCCAGAAAGCTTTTGGTGTGGATTCAAAATGATCACAGATGCCTGTAGAAAGGCAGGAATGCAGAATGAATCCAACTTTAAAATCAGTCGATGGTGCCGTAACATAGAGATTTTAAACACCCTCTCCATGTTCAAGGAATTTCTTTACTGAGAGAACTGCCCCAAGAATGAAGAAGAAATTAGTGGGAGGAGGAAGAAGAAGAGGAGAGGACAAGAGCGTTAAAAAAGAAGAGGAAGGAGAAAAAAAAAAGCTGAGAGTGGATCAGACATTTCTACATCATACGAAAGGAACTATTACAATGTTAATACGATGTAGGTGAATTTATAAAGCGACTGAATATCTATATAATAAAGCTACAACAAAACCCCTAATAGTCCTATGGACTCGGAAACTACACAACGCACCGACCTGAAATTTGGCACAAAGAATTATGGGATAGCGAACATTGTTCCTATCGCTATACACGAACAAAACCGTTTGTTATTTCTGAGTTAATCGGTAAATGCGGTTATAATTAAAGACTAAATTCACGAGAGCGTTTGATCCGAAATTTACGATCAATAAGATATTGATGTATGTTTCTAATAATAGCCCACTTCCGCCTACACATGACGTTATCACTTCCTGCGATGTGTTCGGCTCAAACTAACTAACCCGTGTGCAAATCATTGCCATTTGACGGATGCTGACGGGATGCGCAGGATGTCAACGCGCAAAGGGAGAGCAGTAAAACTTATCTGAAGACAAACAAACAAACAAAAATAAAATAAAGCTAAAGGAACAGGCAAAATGAAGCAGGTCCATAATAATCACCCAGAACTGAAACTAATAAATCGATTTATCCCGGGCAGGGCCGGGTAACTCAGCTAGTGATAATAAATCTCTCTGATTTTCATTTTGTGGTCTAAACCTAGATTTACTGTGCCATCGATGTTTCGATGGTTAGTGTAGATAATACGTAGTTTTATCTGAAAAGAAATTCATCAGAAGGGAATAACAAATTTGGTAAACACTCCTCTGTTTGATCAAGAACATTATTGTGAATGTTACTGCCGTGACTAGCGAAACGATCGAAGGTTGCTGATGGCCCGCACTGCCCCAGACTGACGATAAAATCCCGTACAGGACAAGTTTCTCTACACCGAGACGAAATACTTGAACATGTCAGAACAGTATTCGTGGCCATATCGGTGTCGTTATGTATTAAATGGATTCAGTGGGTAAGTTAATGCATCGGTCCGTTAGTTTTGTGTCGGTATCGTTTCGGTTTGGTTTCGGTGTCGGTTGCATGGATTTTCGGTTTTAAGTAATTCCTGTTGGCTCATTTCTCCACTCATCAAAGCTGAGATTAAAGCTGTGCAATATCTTCTGTCCATTATTAATGTTCGCGAAACTTTTTTTTTAATTGAAGCGAATTTTGTTTGTTTGTTCATTTATTTATTTATTTATTTATTCAATTTTTAAAATTATTATTGTTATTATATTATTATTATTATTGTTATTAACATTATTATTAATATTTCTATTATTAGTATTACATTTTTGAAGATTTTTTAAACGTAAGGCCTTGAAAAGGTGTGACATTTTTTTTTTTTCAAATGTTTTCTTTTTACTTTCATGTTATGTTTATCACTGATTTTTTCTTCTTTTTATTTTTTCATGTCACTTTCATCAATAATTTTGTTGTTGTTATTTTCAATTTGCGACCATGAGCTGTTTTCTTTTCAATTTTCAATTTAAATACATCCATGATCGTCCTAGATCCGGCCTTTTCTTTTTTCTTTTTCAAATTTTACAGTCATTGATATGGATCTGTTTTGGACATAGCAGTTCTGCCACTTTCGGTGTATTTTTGTTTTTTCTTTTACTGAACTTATGGAAGACCACATAATTAGATAATTAATGGCAAAGCAAGCAAAAACAAACGAGCAAAAAATAAATAAATAAATAAATACCCCCCTCCCCCCCCCCCCCCCCCGTCCCACTTTGCTTTGTAGCACTGAATTTGTTCCCTTCTTTCTCTTGGAATTCACGCCTGCATCTAACTAAACCTGACTAAAGACGACAGAATAGGCAGAGCCAGCTGCCCCAATAATCATACATTATTACAATTCTTAAAGTTCTTTGTAAAACCTGCAACTTGTAGTTTTAAACGTATGTTGCAATGTGTTACTGTATGTACAAGACTAGAATTACCTTAGCGCGGGGCCCAACTGGGAGCAATTGGTCCAACTGTAGGGGAATAACAGTACTGCTCATACTGTTGTTAATGAATAAACTTACCCATTTTGATGTGGCAGTGTCGCCCCTGACACCAGTCCGCATTTTCTGATGTTTTATGTTCATCTCTATTATTACACAGACCCACTATCACTTAGCGGTGCCGCCCCTGGTAATCGTCATTACAACATTGATTGACTCCACACTCTTCTCTCTCTGTTTGGAGAGTGGGGAGAAATGGACCTTTACAACGCTTATCGTTAAAAAAAAAAAATCAAAACAAACAAACCATAAATGACACAATCATGAAACTGACAGATATTATTCTTTTACAGTAACTTTTGATACATATTTCGTTCGTAGACAAAGCTTGCATGTTTGGACACAATGAGATTTTTGAGGTTTGAAATGATCATGCACAAGCGTGGGGGAGAACTGGACCTTGTGTGGAGTGAAGTGGTCTAGTGTGTGGGGAGAAATGGACATAGCATTTGACACAACAATGCACGTATCTTGATAAATCAAGTTAGCTTTTAATGCTATTCTCTAAGTGTAGGGGCTTTCTGCAAAGTTGTGAAACGTATTGACATTGCTCAGACAGTTAAGTAGTGGGGAGAAATGGGCCACTAATGTGGAGAAACGGGCCTCATGGCACTCTTGCTACCAACCCGTACTAGAAAACGCTTTCAAAAAGATAAACATGGCAAACCTAATCTATTAAAATGGTGCAATGCTACTTTTATATCTAGAAGCTATTCAGTCATTTATCTATCGTAACTCAAAGACGGCCGCAACTGTGTCAGGAAATCGTAGATGCCACAATAAAAAAAAACAACTTTCGGGAGTCAAAATCAACCCACTGCGATAACTGTCAAAAATCACCCGAAATGGAAGCGGCGGTGTTGCACCCGGTCTTTCTGCTATACGGTGGGCAGGACAAATTTAATGTACACCCTCGCTTTTTTCTCATATAGCCTACCATTGAAGATATAAGGGGTGGCCCATTTCTCCACACTGTCCATTAATTTCTCCCTACTCTCCCCTAGTCTATTTCACAGACCCACGCCCGTTATAATAACGGTGCCGCCCCTGACATAGGCCATTCATTGACTCCGCACCTTCCGTTGATATGAGAAGGTTTTCAATAACACTACAACCTACAGACCCACCACTGAGATGTAGTAATACCGCCTATGGCTTCAGTCATTCACAGACCCACCGCTTTGATGTGTTTGCCACCACACCACACGAAATGTGCGATCCTTCATACGCATTTTTATTTTCGTTTTTTTTTCCTTTCCAAGCCCCCCCCCCCCACCCCCACCCCGCGGTCCTACCCAATATCTTCAGTATTCTCCTTCCTCACACAGACTGCCCTACCACACCCCTGCCACACAGTGGAAGGACCTCATCTTTCATCCAGCGCCTGTCGCATCGATCACTAACCCCGCCTTGTCCCGTTCTTTCACAATACTCGATAGCCCCGCCTACTATAGAGAGCTTTGCCCCGCCTACCCACATGTGACGCATGTTTCAGGCAAGCGGACGCACCGGTCTAGCTTGAAGTGGTCCGGGATACGAGGTGGCAAGACACTTGTACGGGAGGCAGTGACTTCCATCAATCTATTTAAAAATTGCCAGCGGAAGGTTGACTTCAAAGGATACACTCATTTCGCTCGTGCGAGTGAGAGAATGTGGCAAATTCTGGAAAACGTGTTCTAGAAAGATTTATTGTGTTACGGACGTTTGCAGATAACTTTCCGCCATTCGTCACTGTTGTAATTTCATGAATGAAAGAAACAAGTTGTTGATTTCATTGACAGATTCTGTCACTGCAACACGAATTTGACTGTGGAGATTTATAACTTCGTAAGTAATTAACTTGAATTTATTACGTTCTATTCGAAATCCAGGCCAAACAGGGCATGTAGTGAGTGATTTTAGTTATCAGATAAACTGCGAGGGGTAAATAAAGGATGAAAATCTGTGTGTTTGTTTGGGATAAGGAAGCTTTAAGCTTCATGGTCCCTAATTCCGGAGGGGGTCTGAAAAATGTTTTCTCAACGAGTGAATTTTGGATGTTGCCCTATTGTTGGTGGTTGCGAAGGTGCTCCATAACAGTAAAAGCTTCAGGGTCTCACAAAAGTAGGCGTGCTATTGATTGTAAGCAGAAATGTTTCTGCCACATGTTTGTCTGTAGCCTACATAAATCTCATTCTCACCAAAACTTTGAAACACTCACCTGTAAAATGGGAATTTTGTTGATTCCCCCTTACGTGGGATGAAGAGTTAGAATTGGACATTCTCTGTCAAATCAGGACATTTTGGCTTTCATGCCTTATACTCAGACTATTTAACCCAACTACTGTCATAAGACAACTGCATGGCCATTTTTGTTCATCCCTTAACTGTCAGTGCCAATTAAATAATCTTTTAGATGTGTATCTTTTCTTGAGGTTTCCAAATCAAAGACGGCCTCAGATGTTAATTTTCTAGGATAAAGACTTGCAGCTAGAACACTTTTTGGTGGGACATTGTATCTCTTTCCTGACTAAACAAAAGTGTGTCTTGGAGGCATTGAAATTTAAATTTATTTCGGGTATATCAATTTATTTGATACAGTCGGAGTTAAGTAGCCTATGTTGAAAGAAAACTAGATGCTGCATAATAATAAGACATTGCATTTTCACTGGGGTGTGCGGAAGATGGATGAAATACGGACAGGCAGTGTTAAAAAGAGACAACATGTGTTCACGTGTGTATTTGTAGTGTGTTTCTGTTTATGGGTAGAGTGGGAGGGGCTGGAAAGAGAAACAGAGAACGAAGAGAATTTCGAAAGCAATCAGCAAAATCCACATGGATTTTTCATTTCATTTTTTAAGTTCAATTTATATCCATTTCCAAGGCAGCGGATACCTGTGAAAATGTGATTAAGTTGGGAAAGGGGAGCATGGTGCATGGTTGGAGGGGGGGGGGGGAGCTCCTGCATTTTGTAAGAAATTTTGAATAGAAACTGTTGACGACGTTGTATCTCTGATAGTGGAAATGGCGTTGCAGTTGTTCTGTTATTCCAGGCTGTGTGTCTTTGAATCCTCACTTTATATTTATCCCAGGCCGTCCATCTTTCCCATGCTCGGCGCGTTATAAATCATTGCCATTCCGTCTTGCTTACCTTTCACCTGGCACTGTCATTGCATCCGATTTCACATCCTAGGCCTTAGGCCTTAACTCTAAACCTACATCCAATCTAATGCAATCTCGTCCTGTTCTCATGCGTTGGAATTGACCATTCTGAACCGGCAAATCGTAACTAGTCACGAGCGAATGTCCCACGGTTCACTAAAATGTCAGCGGCTGGTTGATTTTTCTGGTAAGAGTCTCCTCTCATCCCGTCCTTCTGTAATATTCTGTCTATCCTCTTGCACTTTTTTTTCCCCCCTAGCTTAATGTGACCGTTACCTCTCTGACGTGTTTTCTCCTAGATTTTACTAAAACTGAAACCCCAAACTCAAAGTCACTCAAATGTAGGCCTACCATTTTGTACCATTTTCCCTCAGAAATTGAGTTACCATTATATTGCACAGTAAGTTGGACAAGCATTCCTATAGTTGGGATTGTCTAAAATCTAACATCATGAAAGTAAAAAAAAAAAAAGATATGTTGTGTGAAGAATGTTGATATTAATTATGTGAAAAACGGGTGTTCTTGCTTTACTTCAACTACACTTCAAAATACTCTTGAGAAAATAGAGTTTGAAAATGTGATAAAACTTAATTTAAACAGGAGGCTAAGAGGAAATATAATTGGTTTATTTTGTCTTGTGGAGTTAGACCTTTTTCCATTGAGAGCATGCAAGGTCGTGTACATACTTATTGGGTTATCGCACTTTCCAACAAATCTGGAGCGGATCATTCATTTACTCCTGGGTACAATCATAATTAATTATAACATTTAACTGCAATTCAGAAATGCAATGAACAGAGACACAAGGGCTATGGTTTTGTACGGACTGAATTTTTAACATTGACAAAGATATTAAGTTATCAGGTATGAATAACAACAGTAACATAATCATAAAAGTTCAATATTGCAATGAGTTTACATCTAACGGTCATTTTAATGCAGTGAAGTTTGCCTATACAAAGGAAGCCCCGAGCCATTTGGCATTTCCCATCTAGACTTTCCAGAAATATTTTTTTGCAATTGATAACCAAACAAGACAAAGGCAACAGTGTTGTCACAAAAAGTGATTTTTGCCATGTCTCCCCCCCCCCCCCCCACCCCCCCGCACTTTCCAATGTACAAGCTTGCTTCATCTGTCTGGTCTCTGGGGCACACAAATTCTGTTTAAAAAAAGGAACTGCAGTCACAAAATAATTACAAACCACCATTTCACTCGCAATAGGGAAACTGTGGACTTTCAAACTTTGATTGTTTCCGCTTCCCAGGTTGGCAACACTACAGTTGTTTTGGCCCCGTGGTATTTATTTATCATCATTATTTATTCTGTTACACAAAGATCTATACAGTCTCAGCTGTAGGAACGAAATGCTCTCTTTCCAGAGAGTTTGCAGGCTTCCCAAAAACTTTTTGAAAATGAGAGTGTAGTTTGTTTTCTTACCCAGTAGTCTACCAACTACCAGCTGAATATCATAAAAACCACAGAAAAACTGTGGGGTCGCAGCAGGGCTAAGAGCAAAGTCAAAACTGGGCAAAAAGAAAACTAAGGTTGTATGTTTCGCAACATACAACCTTTTCTTTTTGCCCAGTTTTGTTTCGCAACATACAACCTTTTCTTTTTGCCCAGTTTTGTTTCGCAACATACAACCTTTTCTTTTTGCCCAGTTTTGTTTCGCAACATACAACCTTTTCTTTTTGCCCAGTTTTGTTTCGCAACATACAGCTTTTTCTTTTTGCCCAGTTTTGACTCTACTACCAGCTGAGCTGCTGTCTCGACAGAAACTGGACCTCTATTATTGTGTGTATGCTTGTGCTTATGTATGTGTTATTCAGTCATGATAACTTATAAATAAATATGTTAAATTACCCAAGTACTGCTTTATACCATCTCCACTTTTTTACTCCCCTCCCCCACCCAATAAATAAATAAATAAATAAATTGGACAACCAGGCCGTGATATGGCACAACACAATGTATTCTATCGTTCCTAAAACAAACAAACAAACAAAACAAAAAAAATCAAGGAGGTATTTTTCCTTGGGGGGGGGGGGTAGATCTGAAAGTGTTCAAAAGTTGTATTGACACTAATGACACTGTAAAGTTTGTACAAAGACGTGCAAGCAGTGATGTTCTGGAACCGCTCCGATGTGGAGATCTAGAAAACGGCAGCTCTGAGGCGACAATGCCATGATGTTAAAATTTAAATGTGTACAAAAATCATTACCCTCGCCTTCAAATTATCGACCGTATTTCTGAAGTATAAATAGGCTACATATTAACTTGTCTTTTATCAATTTTTTTCCAATGCTTTTACCTCTGTCAAAATCGTGTGTAAAATCTCCGTCCATCAAAGCTTTGATTGCCTTAACAAGAGGATATTATAGGCCTACGGGTCGTAAGAACGTGAGCTGTTTGTCTTAAGTTTACTACTTTGCTTTCTGTCTGTTTCAGACTGACTTTTTTTTTTTCTTCAAGTGTTTCTCAAACAATATTATTTTAGATGCTGACCCGAAATTCACCTTTTGTAGTTGTTCCTTTCTTTGCTTTTCTTCAAATAGTGGAACAATTTACTTTTTTTCTTGCTTTTTTTTTCTTTACAATGCCGACGCGAGTTAAAACAAGCTTGTTATCCAGAACATAATTCACAGGTGATGTAGCAGAGTGTGAAATTACTTGAAAAAAATTCGAAGATAAGTCTGCTAGTGCTATCCCCACCCCTACTCCACCTTCTACCACTGAATTTTCGTAAACCTCTTACCCTACAGCCAGCAACAATGGCAAACGCAGGTTAAATTTCATCTTTTGGTAGGTGAATCAGCTTATAAAAACAATATTTTCATGCTAGTCAGTGTCACAAATCCCAGACTGGGAAGTGTAATAATTATGACAGGACAACAATCACGAACGAACGAGTATAACACTTAACAGAACAACCAAACAGACTCACACATTTATTATACCTAAAAATAAAGAGATACGTGCATTACATTATTCAATTCAAATACCATACAATGGTCAGCACTCCCGACATTCATTCCTCTACGGGTCCACAACCCGATAATACTTTCTAAAATATGCTCTGGCCTCAGCCTCACATCTATATATATATTACTTGCTGGCCTCTCTTATTGGCTCCTGCTCAACCTAATCTCCGTATCTCAATCTCCCCTCGATGTCTTAATAGCACATCACTATTTCAATTGAGTTATCAATCAACATTCAACTCTGGCAACCAGCATAACGTGTGTTTGCCAGGCTTTGATCTGATCTGTCAATGTAACTGATTGCTTGAGTATCTTTGCATAACCGCTGTCAGACCCCCCCCCCCCCTATTTACCTGTTTAAGTTTTTCTTTCGTTGGTTAAGTTTAAAATGTGGTGTTTCGCCTGTCACATTACCGTTTGCCCGAGTACCTGTCTGCCTACCTGCCTGCCAGCCTATCTATCCTCCTGGAACATCACCATAATATAAAGTCCAGTCGAACAATTGTAGGCCTACTAGAGAAAGAGGTAGATCTGTTTGAATTTATTCAACTGTAGACTGCATTGTCTGTTGTGAGTATTTTATCGATCTGCCAGTTTTTAACTTTGAGAGAGAGAAAGAGAAAAGGGTGGGGGGGGGGGGAAGAGAGAGAGAGAGAGATAGATAGATAGATAGATAGATAAGATAGATAGATAGATAGATAGATAGATAGATAGATAGATAGATAGATAGATAGATAGATAGATAGATAGATAGATAGATAGATAGATAGATAGATAGATAGATAGATAGATAGATAAGAAAGATAGATACTTAGATAGAAAACAACAAAAACAAATGAAAACAAACAAACATAAACTTTATTTAACAAGTCTCTTCCACATCCACCCACCCTTGGTAGTCCCCCATCCTAATTTGCACGCCTTTGTCCGAGGAAGAAGCCACTGTAACTTAGGGGACGGCAGTGTTTTCTACAGTAAGCTCTGGCTGAGCAGTGCACACAATTCTACTGTACTTTTCTCTATTTGGCTTGGTCATTAGACTACTACGCTCCCCCAACATCGGCCCGAAGAAACTTAGCAGTGCGTAAGTTGTAAATTCTCACGACAGCTTACGCTTTGTGGTATACACTGGTGACGTCACCTCATTAATTAATGAAACTGTTTAGACAGGTCCCTGGGAGAGAGGGAATAGGGGGAGGGGGGGTGCAGGGGTGATGTCAGGTCAACGCCTACTTCTTCCCTGTAGCAACGTACTCCAGAACCTTACGATACCGTAAACAGAAGGTCGGAGGTTGAGTTATGGAGGGTCGGGGGTTATGGACAGGCATGTGGTGTGTGTCGGTGTTAGAGAAGGGGTG
>OZ007578.1:9098351-9178351 GCA_963931925.1 Onchidella celtica | reverse complement strand
ACAAGCGAAAGGAAGTGAAAGAATTGACCTAACGTCTCCCATGTGCATACATGTACAAACGTATCATTGTTTACTGTAGTGAACTACTTTTAGTTCGCCGCCGGTTGGTTCGCGACGCCTGAAGTGATCGCAGTGCAAATCAGCTAACGAATCAAAATCAATGCTACAATCACCATGGTGATGCGTCGGTCCTTACATCAAAGATGGCCGATATGCGCAATGGACCTATAGCTGGATTTAAGTAGGATAGGCAATGGTTCTCAGTTTCCCAGGCCATATCTCCGCCCCACCCCCCTCCGCCGTGCCATTCCAGAGTTCCTCAATTCCTCCTCTGTTTTGAATTGCTATCTAATAATTTACTTGTTTTCACCATACTACTTTTACATTGATAATTACTGAAACAACTGATGAAACTAAATTTTTAAAAATTAATAAATCAATTCGGAAAACGAGAAATCCTTAATATTTCACTGGATCACAAACTTTCCATTTCTTCTGCATATTTGATTGTCCTGTTCTGACCCAATTCTTCCCTCAATCCTCCCACTGAGATAGAGAGTTTTCTTCTTCTTCATAACTCCATAAGAGGCTATATCGAGTTGTCCAGTATTCCATAAAATTGTCACTGACCCTAATCATAAAAGTGCACAAGTGTATTCACACAACTGCAGATGACGACTCTTTTTCTGCCACATATACTTTGAATTCCTTGAAGGAATTTTACGTTTCCTATTGATTAATGGGGATGCAAAGGCCTGTTTCAAATGTTCATAACTATATGTGTAGTAAAGATAAGAATTACATTTCCATTAAAAAATGTCCCCCCATCTCCTATGAAATCAGATCCACTGCACTTGCGAGGTTTCATTACACGGCCAGCGTCATGCAGCACTTTCTGCCTCTTCAAAAGATCAGTTTTCACAATAAACATTTTCGTACAGATAGTTATGTCCACAGGACTCAAGAGTTCTTGAATATTCGTGTTATGAATAAGTTTGTTTGTTTTTTCCCCCGAACTACGGACTACACTCAACTCTGTCAATTCCTAAACTATCAGATTTTAAGTGCATGATCTGTAGGAAATCTTCAGAGTTTTGGCCGTTGTCTGAGAAATTAAGGGGGTAATCGCCGCAAAACTGGTCAAGGTGAGACTAAGATGCCAACAGAATCTGAAAACTAACAGATTACAACACACACAGACAGCGCTACCTTAATATCATTATGGGCCTCAGGGCAAAGCGATAGGATTTTCTTTACCGTACCAAAAATCAAAGTAAATTAAAATACACGGGACCCCCTAAACTCTTGGGGTCCCTGGCTAACTGCCCAGTGTGCCCCTGCATTAAGATGGCCCTGCACACAGACATGGCAGTAGGATAGACATAAGTAAACAGACGGACGAACACTTGCATAGACAAGTAAACTTCTAGAAAAACAAAAACACATTCGACTTACAAACACAATCATGCACATAGACAAAATGAACAGATGGAAAGACGGACGGAGAGAAGGTCAGATAATGTTAAGTAGAACATAATTATACAATCTCTCATTTCGTCTAGAGTAAGGAGAGTTAGAAATATTTGTCCTAGATGACCCCATTTCGTAAAAACAAGCGTTATACTCTACTGAATTTCTGATATAAAACTGCCTGCTCCATCTCTAGATCTATATCCACCGGCGTCGATAAAATCAGCTGGAAAAAACGACTGCGCTGAATCAAACCAGCTATTATAAGCTTACCTGTCTTGGGATTTTAAGCAGTGTTTTCCGTGCGGGGCCTAATGACAGGTGAATTTAAATGAAGAATTAAAGTCAAGTACAGTTGAGATATCATAATCTTGGAGTGCTTGTCTATACAATTGGCACCTGATACAGAGTAGCACTTGCGGGCGTAGACACGCACACTTGCAAAAGAGTGATCTGAAATTGTTTTTTCCAGACCTGCCAATTGTTCCCTCTATTACAGGACTGTCTTGTAGTTAGCGTATTGGGAGGAATGTGAATAATAATCATAATTATATTATTATAAAGGAAGTAAGGCCTGTAATGTAATCATGAAAGGCTCTTTGACCACTGAGCCTCAAATTCTTCAAAATACCACATTACGCATAGAAAGAAGTAACTATGTACGTGGACATATTTTAAAAGGTTTTGAAGTTCTCTATATTTTTAATACTTTCCTTGATTTTTAGCGACAACTGCGTTGAGCAGAAGAAAGTGTTCCGACATTTTGAGCCGGAAAAAAAGGCGCATTTTCTTCGAGTAGAATTAAAAAGTATGACAGGAAGTTTCGTACTGTGCCTCAATTTACTTGTCTTGTCCATAGCATCCGCCCCACTATTTTTACAGTAAATGACGTATGGAAAAACTCTCTTTGCCTCTGTAGCGGTGAGGAGCGGAGCGGGACGGATGCTGTGGACAAATATAAAGAGGCAAAGAACGTTTTACTTCTTCATACGTCATTTTCCGTAAAAATAGCGGAGGGGAGCGGATGCTGTGTTAAGATCACTTACACATTGGTGATCGAATCTCGACCTTAAAAATCACATCTGTGCATTCCCCGAATCTGCGGGCTGAATAGTTTCCCTAACGAAAACAGAAACTCCCGTCAGGTTTAAGGATAAAAAGCCCCTTCAGTGCCAGACAGTGATGACACTATGCACATTATACTTATTGCATAGAGTACATAATTATTATGGTCTCAGAAATGTGTGACAGTGTCTCGTATTTCTGTTCTCCTTTCTGTGGGAACCAATAACTCACCGGCAGTTTCAGTTTGCCTTTATACGGGATGGCCGTGCCTCTTGAGGTGTCCTTTACTGAATTGGTTGATTGATTGGCAGGTCTGTTTTTTCGGAGAGCAGATTTGTGCCCTACTTTACTGAGGTTCTATGCCAAGTTACTTCACATGATAAGCCTGGTCATGTATATTTTGTGTATATTCTGTCTTCTCTTTAGTTTGCATTGTATCGCTTGGGTTTTATTTCTCACGCAGGGTTTCGCTACATACAACCTTTTCTTTTTGCCCAATTTTGACATTGCTTATAGCCCTGCTGCGGCCCCACAGTTTTTCTGTGGTTTTTATAATATTATGTATATATGAGACATGTTATGATATGTTTATATAATAATGCATTAGATATTAATATGTTTATCACATGTATGTCCTCTCAAATGCTCTGTGATAGTGAATATCCCTCATGGGATTATAAAGGGATGTTTATCTTGTTTTCACATTCTGGCTCACTCAGGGCCAACAACAAACAGTTACATCAAACAGAATAAAATAAGAAAAAGAACGGACGTATCTCTCGGGGTCATTGTGGCCTGTCGGCAAGGTGCTCGCCTCTCATGCCGAAGGTATCGGGTTCAAGACGGTGGAGGCATGTTGGAATTTTGGGATTTTTCTCATATTTTCCTGTCCCTGATCCTATGGTAGGTAGGATCGAACCACCTAGTCTTCTCGGACGAAAAATTCGGAGGGCCCATGTGCAGGTTGCGCACGTTAAAGATACCTTGGCAGTTGGAAATCGTGAAGAGCAGGCCGTACACGGCCGCTGCCCGGGAAAAATTCTAAAAAAGACGAATCCCTACCCCAACAAGAAAAAAAAAATAAAAAACAAGAAAAAGTAAGGTGTAAATGTCAAGGGCATTGAACTGCCTAAAATAGAGACCTAAACCTAAAACACGTATCTCTCATATCAGTTCATCTTACGGGAATGAAAAGGAACATGAGTGCTGTTGTTCTAAATAGCCGAGACGTCATCTGTCGTGTTTTCTGTATCGGACGGGGAGGGGGGGGGGGGGGGAGGAGGAGGGGGCATGCCACGGGAGTTCATAATTATGTGGCTTGATAATGGACAAACCTGAATTCAGGCCGAGCTGGTCTTATTGGAGGTCTTCCATATTGTATGGAGGCATGATTTGGCCAATTTTGCCCCCCCCCCCCCCAATATGCTCTTCATACACTTGGCCTCAACCTCCATCCCCGCCTTCCATTTGTACGAGCGTATTAATTATTATGCTCATTACAATGGAGTATGTCCTTGGTAAAGCAGCTATGTTTTAAACCTTTAAGTGACAGTTTGCATACATTGAGTGTTTCATTAGAAATATGAACAGAATATAATCAATCTATTTCATTTTCAGAAGAAGAAAAAAAGTAAATAAAACTAAGCTTTTTCATTCATTACTATAATGGAACAGCATACCGCACACTCTTATACATGCTCTCCATACCTGTGAACACTCTCATTATGAAGCTTCACTCGTTTGACAGAACCCTTGGAATAATGGCTATGATGAGATAAACTTTTGTGTATGTCACAACAGCAATAGAGTCACTCTCTTGCTGCCAACCACACCTCCTGTTACTGCTTTGCACAGCTCAAAATTTAATCAAAATCTGGGCAGGGTGTTAATTGAACATTAAATTTAACTTTTGTTGACTGTAAGACCCAAAATATCTATCTATTAATAATTAAAAGTCAAACCAGCACATCGACACAAGATGTAGGTAGCTCTTCTGTTTGGCTTTCATGCCAGACTGATATCACAGCTTCGTACTTGAAGAGAAGAATGCCTGTCTGTTGAAAGTGTAGCAATGCAATTTACTTGCACTTAGAAAGCATAATGCCCTTTATGTTATAAGATGTTGAACGAATTATCCCGCCGTTTGTGCACAAGAATTTGTAGACCTCCCACAGAAAGTATAAGCCACGCAACGTTACAGATATGAAGTAACAATGATGTTGGAATGCCAGAGACCTGCAAATTCTGATTGGCCAACTAGTTTGTTGGCGACGTCAAGACATTGAGTTTCATTGACATTCGACTAGTTGGTTGGTGCACCGGGTCTCAATGAAACTCAGTGTTGTTACGTCATCGTCCAACGAGTTGGCGATCAGAACTGGCGCTCAGTTTCATTGAAACTCAGTGTTGTTACGTCATCGTCCAACGAGTTGGCGACCAGAACTTGGCACTCGGTTTCACTGAAACTCAAACTTGTTACGCCACCATCCCACGAGTTGAGCGATGAAAATCGGCTAGTGGGCGCCAGGCCTGAAATTCCAAGAAAACGATCAAACTGATAAACCAGGAGCTCGAAGCCATGAAGTTATTAAGTGTACCGTACTCCAGGAAACAGTACTGTTGCGGGAAATACTGGCTGCCATTTTAGCGAACTTGGATATCTGGCATCATTTTGAAGGCAATACCCATGCCGATCACCTTGCTGTTGAACTATTAGAAAATACATAAGATACAAGCCGACGGATGTAAACTCCATTACAGAAAGAGAGAGAGAGAGAGACAGATTAAGAGCGTGAGAGAGAGAGACAGAGAGAGAGAGAGAGAGAGAGAGAGAGAGCAGGGAGAAGGGGAGGAAGAGAGGAGATAGAGAGGTAGAGAGGTAGAGAAAGTCTGTTTGGGGGGAAGGGGGGGGGGAGGTAGAGAAAGCATTAAGATGAGAATGTATGATGCTAATAACTATAATGACGTTTTGGAGTAGGCAACTCTCTAGATGTCTACCTGCGATAGTTTTGATAACATAGCCTATGTATTATTATAGTATCTAGAAGTAACAAAAGCCGTCACAACAGGGTACACCCTACCGCCCGTTTTCCCCCAGGCTCACCGACAGAGGAAGAGTAAATAAGCATTGGAGTACTTTGAACGTACTCACTTATATTTATAGGGTAGCTAGGCCAACTGTTTGGGTCAGCACATTAGTTTTATGTCCCGAAGCTAATGGACTCAGCAACATTAAGGCTCTCACAAGTGGCACTGTCAGACTGGTTTGGGTTGGTGCTCAGTTGTAGCTGAAGGTACTGCTCGCGGCCTTACCTTTGTGATCCTTGGGTATCTATCTATCTATCTATCTATCTATCTATCTATCTATCTATCTATCTATCTATCTATCTATCTATCTATCTATCTATCTATCTCTCTATCTCTCTATCTATCTATCTATCTATCTATCTATCTATCTATCTATCTATCTATCTATCTCTCTCTCTCTCTATCTATCTATCTATCTATCTATCTATCTATCTATCTATCTATCTATCTATCTATCTATCTATCTATCTATCTATCTATCTATCTATTTGCCTAGCAAACTAGCTAAAGATATTTACATGCTTGCCCATCTCTCTGCCTGTCAGTATGTTTGCTGTCTATTTATCTGTCTACCTGCATGTCTGTCTGTCTATCTGTCCGATCATAAGACTGCCTGTCTGTCTATCTATCTACCTGCCTGCATGTCTGTCTGTCTGTCTGTCTATCTGTCCGATCGTAAGATTGCCTGTCTGTCTGTCAGTCTGTCTATCTAGCTTACTTTTTCTGTCTGTCTATCTACCTGTCTGTATGGCAATTTTTATTTCGACATAGAACCTTTCATGTTGTTTATCTTCTCGTGCCTTTCTCGTTTCCCCCTCTCTCTATCTCACTCAGATCCACCCCCCCCCCCTTCCCAACAACGTGGATACTTGTTTTTGTTTATTTATTTTTTGTACGTACGCCCCTCCAGTTTTTTTTTAAAGCTGGGAGTATCGTATGTATTTTAAAGCCTATTGTGACATGAAAGTATAAGTGCATTATGAGAGAGAGAGAGAGAGAAAGAGAGAGAGAGAGAGAAAGAGAGTCAGTCGCTGTTATTTCATTGTAAAGTGCTTTGGCTCCACTTTGTGGAAATAGATGCTATATAAATGTACCCCATTCCTATTATTACCACTATCATTCATGAATAAATAAGCACAGATACTATAAAACTTTATCAAAATTTAGTTACCACTAGATTCCACGTATAAACGCTTTCAGTCCATATCGCCAATTTGAAACTCGCTAACCCTCGGATAATTCTTCTTTCTCTACCCCTCGCCCCAAACCCGTGCAGGTTTGCTGGAGGAAATCGCCTACTCTGAGGGTGTGCCATTTTGTCACATCGTAAAAAGTCACCTGAAAACCCCTTCAATAGACACAGTGAGCTTCTGGCGAAGGAAATAGAAAATCTGCCAGTTTTACGACTTCAGGACAACAATCAACAACCGGCTCGCTCGCTTCTTCCCATCAGCTCGAGCGACGCAGACGAGCGACGGTATTTTTGGACGGGGGGGTTCTTTTGACGCGGTTGAAAACCCCCATTCGTTCCACATGATTTGACCTCGATTTGGTTTCACCCAGCCGAGTCGGAATCATTTTCACGTCTGGCGATTTTCGACCAATGGCTGATGAAATTAGCATAATGGGCTGATTCCCAAACCGTGCTAGGATTTATTTCTATATTATCGCATTGTCAGAGAGGAATTTATACTCAGATGAGAGGTACTCGGCGTCTGTTCTGAAAAAGGTTCAATGATGACACGGACATTACCGGAGGTCTTAACCGGCAATATGCCATGTTTCAAGGTTTGGAGTATCAGAATTTCTTGACCAGTTAGGATTATCTATTCTCTTATCCAAGTGGATATCAGCTCGGATACTGTTTTGTTTTGCTCAGTCCTGTGGATTTGCGGAGTAACGTAAAAGGAGTTTGTTCCCTCATCATGAAGCAGTCTCGTTGGATCTGCATTGTGTATGGCCTTGTGATATTTTATATCTCTCTGCTGTCAGTGGATGGTGTTCGGTGGATGTACGTATGCCATTCATTCATTCATTCATTCATTCATATATTCATTTATGTATTCATTCATTCATTCATTCATTCATTCATTCATTCATTCATTCATTCATTCTTTCATTCATTTACTCACTCATTCATTCATTCATTCTTTCATTCTTTCATTCATTTACTCATTCATTCATTCGTCTATTCATTGATTGATTCGTTCATTCATTCATTCATTCATTTACTCAATCACTTCATCCACTCAACCCTACTCCCAAGTCTTATTTGCGAAGAATGTACTTGAATTCTTTAAGTAGCTACTCATGTTTTACTCCAACACAATGGATACAATGAAACTGATTATCCTAATACTGTTTGCGCTTCGATGTTTTTGTAAACGTCAGTTGAAAATTATGAAGAACACGATAAGATCTTTCTCCTCCTTCGCCCATATTTTCGTCTACCTCCTCAATCAAATATTCAAATTAGAAAACTGAAATACTACTAAATGAAAAACCAGAACCGAACCATCCAACCCATCAATCGACCACCCAACTAACCCAGCAACCAATAAGCTAACCAAAATGACCAATCAACAAACAAACTACCAACCAAATGACCAACCATCCAACCCATCAACTAATCAATCAACCAACCAACCAACCATCCAACCAACCAACCATCCAACCAACCAACCAACCAACCAACCAACCAACCAACCAACCAACCATCCAACCAACCAACCAACCAACCAACCAACCAACCAGCCAACCATCCAACCAACCAACCAACCAACCATCCAACCATCCAACCAACCAACCATCCAATCAACCAACCAACCAACCACCAACCAACCAACCACATAAAGAAACAAGAAACTGCAGAGGTATGATAGGCAATTGGTTGTATTGTTTCAAAAGCGTGAAAAAATGTGGACCCCTTGTGTAGTAATTGTCATGTAATAGATCAATACACACTCCAATTATACCTCTATGAAATACGGACAATCAGTCTTCGCGTCGCCCTCTTTTACCCCACAGTGGCAAATTTTGCACATGCTTATTTTAGTTTGTGATACACTTACATGGTATTGGTGCATGTACAACAGTATTATCAGTAATTAAAAAAAAACAACTCACATTTTTACTCTAATCCTGGAAATATGGGGTTAGTTCGCGGGTTCTGAGATAAATAAGAAGCCTAAATCACATACATATATTGTATATAAAGTGACGAATTGATTAGTTAGTTAGTTAGTTAGTTAGTTAGTTAGTTCAAAAACAAACATGTGGCACATACAACTCTCTTTTTTGACAAAATGGTCTGAGCTGGATTAAAGCGAATTCCGGGAGGTACTACATTAATTAAGTGTTCGGAAGCATGATGGGTATGTATGTGGGAGAAAGGTATGGGAGAGGATGGGATACGAGGGAGGAGGTGAATTGGGAATGAGATCTAAGTTCTCGAAAATTACGAAGTAACAGATGTTTGAAACGTGAGAGATCTGGCACAGTTCTCTTTTCATTTCCCTTGTCTTTGTGTGGGAAAAATAGAGCAGGCTACCATCTTTTTAATTCAATCTTATCTTCATGAACAAAGCGATGCTGCATAGAGCCGGAGCCCCTCGCCAGAAGAAATATCAGTAAGACTTAAAATTCAAATTGCTCTTCCAAAACAATTTTATATCATCTTAAATTAGTACAGGTGACAGAAATCAGACTAAGACTTTGGTCTATTAAATAAAAGCCTTAATAGATGGGTGAAAGAATGAACAGAACCGATGATTGTATTTGGATAGAATAAAAGGATAAAAGACTGATGATGTGCACAGAGCGAATGATGGAACGAAAGAATAAATATTGATGGGTCGTAATGGATGGCTGGAAGAATGAAGAGAAATAATGAACGGAAGAAATGAAACGGATAAAAGACTGAGCGGGAGAGAGAGAGAGCACAGTGAATGGTGGAACGAAAGAAAGAATAAATCTCCACGTGAAGAAATGCTTCGTTAGGTCATCATGACCTAATAATTTAATGCATCCATACCCTAATTCAAATGGCAACGTGCGTTCTTTCACCGCATGAATTGCTACAGAGCTCATAAATAGTTTGCGCTTTCACGTAATTCAGAATCAGATTCGGGGGACTCGCATGGCGTTTTTGCTGCAGTGCTTAACTGCATTGGCACCTCTGGAGCTCTGTGTTCACGTCATCTAGAAAAGAGCTCCTCAACCGTGGATAATATTATTATGGATATCAGTTGAGGCTGATGATAAGACAGAAAAAGAGGAAAGGGATGCGAGAATGAAGAGTATAAAAATTAAAGGTTTATAATAATGTTTGGTACAAAAATGAAAGGTTTGTGAATGTTTGTTAAATGCACATATGTTGATTTGGAGTGAAAAAGGCAGGGTGGAATTTTTTTTTATTGCCAATAAAATCACTTGATGAACGGTAGGCCCGAACAGACACACACACACACACACACACACACACACACACACACACACACACACACACACACACACACAGGTGGACTAACGGATAGATAGATAGATAGATAGATAGATAGATAGATAGATAGATAGATAGATAGATAGATAACTTCTATTTAAAACTAATCTCCTGTAGTCTCCTCCCTACTAAAATGAACAGCCCCACAGCGCTAGTCTAACTTGTCGCGACGGAAACTGATCTCTGTCGTCCTCAAGGTAAACAAACGATCGTTCCCACAATGCATTGTTTGTTTAGCTGGAGACGGAAGTCGGGTTACTGCCCCTGTGTTTGTTTTAGAATGACGCCCCTTTTTCCGCGATTGTTTATTTAGACAATTGTTGTCCCTTCGCAACTTTGAGGGCGCGAAACGTGCGCTGGTATGTCACCATGAAAATGCTTTAGTTTAAATTTGTCGCTTAAAAAGGAAAAAAAAAAAGGACATACAATAGCAATTCTCGACGACAATAAATTATTGTACGCAAAATCTTCGTACGAACAAGGAAATAGCCTAAGTTACCGATTCTGTATAATTTCATTGCAATTTTCTTTTCCATAGCTGAAATTCCTGAATGTCTCTTTATAATATGACATTTCATTCATGCGCTTTAGACACTTCTGCATTATGATCAGACGATATCCTTTATGTTCTATTAATGTACAGGCATATTCGATTCTAAGGCACTTTTCCGAGAACCACAGCGTCTAGATTGGCTGCCGGCTTTTGTCAGTGACAGTGATGAATATGTTTTACACTCGTAATTCACATATTTCTTTGCGGTATACTTAAAAGCTTATCAGACTAAACCTCACACCTTCTCAGATTAAACCTCACACCTTCTTCTGAGGAATTCACACACACGCGAGCTTTCACGCTCACAAAATCACATACACACGAGGTTTTTAGGGGAAAAGATGACGAAAAAGAAGAGAAACAAAACAAAAAGACCAAACAAAAAAAAACAAAAAAAAAAAATTTGCAAACACTTAAAAAGAGAGACAGACAGACAGAGAGAGAGAGAAAGAGAGACGAAGAGTCAAAAAGAGAGAGAGAGAGAGAGAGAGATGGGGAAGAAAGAGAGAGAAAGAGACAGACAGACAGATGCAAAATTATAATCATTGTCTTGCTGCATAGCCAATATCTCATTGGTTGTGACTACCGCTGTTGTTGTAGTCTACAGTGCTGTTGGGTGGGCTGGCTGGAGGGGGGCGGGGGAGGTAGGAAAATAATGGTGTCACTTTGAATGTAACTGACAGGTGAACAATGTAAAGTGGCTGTAGGATGAATTGTACGCCGGAGTGTTTAAAAACACCAGATATAGAAAGTAAACTATACCAGCAAATTATGGAATACAGTACGCCCACTTTTACAGTAACTTAAACGAAAAACGACAGTATATACCACCAGACTTTGTAATTCATTATTAAAAAGTGTATAATATTTCCTTTTCCTTTGTGTTTTATTGAAATGTTACTATTACTTTCTTTTGCGTAGGTTTTGCAATGTACATTTTTTTTCTCTCTCTTTCTTTTTGACATCTTGATGTCTATTCCGGCCATCTGGTCAAATAGAGTTTGTTTGCTTAGTGAATGTTTCGGAAAGTGTAAACGATTAGTTGCGGTAAGGACCATCCTTGACTTCCCGGCCACAGTAACGTTTTTGTTGACTAAACGGCCACAATAACATGTTTGGAAGATGTCCAAAAAAAAAAAAAAAAATTATAACAATAAATTTATAAAATCTGTTGATAGAATTTTGATTATGTCGTCCAAAAAGCCTTTACCAAATAGATTATTAATTGTACACTTGCAAGAGTATCTTTAAAAATTAAGTATGACATAGAAAAGTGAGAGACGTCTTAACCAAAAAATGAACAATCGGGGCGGGCCATAGGGGACCTGGGCACTTCAGTTTCAGTGGACCATTCAAGGACTGATGTTGTTACATACATAATTATATACAAGTACATAAACCCCCAACTTTGTTTTTTGTTGTTTTTTTACGCTAGGGATGCGTATTTTAAAGCCTTTTGTGACTCCAGAGCTAGTATTTGTATGAAATTATGTAAATAATTCAGAAAATAAATGGGGGTGAAGCAAACGTCATCGTCCGCTTAGAGTGACAAGGTTGTAACTCCTCTCCGTCAACTTTGGAGAAACTCGAGATTTAAGTATCATGTGATCATAGCTTATAGGGCAAAGACCTTTTTTTAAAATTATTATTAGTAGTAATTCTTACAAATTACACGCCAAATCTGCATGATGCTTTGACACACAGTGGAGAAGGCCAATAGAAGTAGTGTGTTGTGTGTAACTCAGTTTAGCGAAAACGTGGGGATAGAACGTGTCAGTTTAAGAGGACAACATGACTGTGTACATGTAAATACAGAATAACTGCAGGTACAGAGATTAAGGTCCAGGCTGTGCTGCTATGTACTCTTTAATGTTCATGGAGAACGATGGCTGACTCAACAATTTACACAACAAAGTTAAGCTCATGATCATATTTTTGTATCAAAGGGGAGCCCCCCTCCCCCCCCCCGGCATGGGGCCCCCGCCCCCCTGTCAAATCGGCCCTGTTGACACTGAGATGGAAAAAAGGAGATTGTCAAAGCGGAAAGGAAAAAAACAAAACCAAAACAACAACAACAACAACAACAACAACAACTAATCTGATTGGTTTGACGTGTAAATCGCTCTTTCTGTGTCAGAGAAAAAGAGCATTTGAAGGCAAAGACGATTGCATCATAAACATTTACTTGGCCATACAGTATTACGAGCCTGCCTGACCGCAGTTTACAGAACTAGTGCCAAAACTTGAACGTTCTGCCTCTGAATTTCCCATGCATTATTGAAAATCTTCCCCAAATTTCCCGACAACTTGAAGAGTGGCCGCTCTGCCCGCGTTTGTCATGGGTATGAGACTGGGCCTACAGAGATGTCCACGGGAGTTGCTTAAATTATGTGTGTGTGTAGGGGGAAGGGGGGGGGGTGTTTATGCCTTGCTACAAAAGTTTTTAGTTTGTACACAATTGAGCTTTCCTGCCCCCAGGGGTCATCCCTAAAGTACGCATGGTCGATTTTTGGAGACTTTGGACCCCGCCCCCCTCTCCCAAGTACGGTTTTCATAAGCTTTGATTGGCCTGAACCCCCCCCCCCCCCAACCCCCCTTCCCCTTTGGAAAGGGCCTGCGGCAATTAAAGTGTTGAATGTCGGTGACAAGGCCTTGATGTTTGAACATTTTAAACGACATTTTGCATGGAACATTAACTTTTCATAACAGACATAGTTTTTATATAATCTAACAACTGAATTTGCTGAAACAACAACAACAACAACAATAATAACAACAACAACAACAACACGTCCGTAAATACAACCAAACTTTTGAATTCATTAACATGATTGAAAAGAGTACAATATTTCCTTTTCCTCTGCGTTTTTGTTGTATGGTTTCTGTATTACATTCTTATGCCAGGTTTTGCAACATACATTTTTTTTTTCACTTACTTTATGACGTGCGTATTTTGGCTTTGAAAAGTGCGCGTAGACTCCCCAGACCTCTGCCTGCTCCCCCGACCCCCACCAAGTGTAAGCTTTACGACAGCTCCTCTTGGAGGCAAGGCAAGTGCCAAGTCCCACCACCCCCTATTGGAGCGTACGCACTTGAAGGATGAGCCCTCGCTCATCCTCTCTTGAAAATGAACTCTTCGCTGTGACCAATAGAGGAAGCCACTCTAATGAATAGGACAGTGCCCATTATTTATGCTGGGGAGGGGAGGGGGTACGGTGCGAAAACATTAAGATAGCTTGTTCTTACAGTTGTTGCATGTTTACACTGGTCACGTCGTGTCTTCGGGACTTTGTTTATGTAGATGTGTTGGACAGCTGAGTACCGTAACAGGTGTGGGGGGGGGGGGCGATAGTTGTGGTTGTGGGCAAGGGTCAGCTTTAGGACTGAAAAATAGCAGTGAAGATGGAAATTTAAGAGAGAGAGAGAGAGAGAGAAAGAGAGAGAGAGAGAGGGGGGGTGTATAATGGAGAGCCAACACAAGATGGCATTCTTTCTTTTTAGTATGATTATGAGACTGATATGGCGACAAATGTTTAGACAGACGTGGGGGGGTGGGGGGGGGGGGAGACTTCACAGATCTACCAACCAATGATCACTTCAGTAAAGAGAACGGGTAGGAACACGAAAGTCCATGACGTAATTATAGAGGCAAACTGAGGGCCGAGACAAAGTGGCTACAGTTTCGTTTCGTTTTCGGTTCGCTCCTGGCAGTGTTGCTGAATGACGTCAGTCTCGTCTTCCCGAAGAGCCGAGAAGATATCAAAAACCTTCACTGCACATTTTACAAGGCATCTTAGACCACAGATAGATTAAGAGGGGCGGAGAACGGAATTTCCTATCATACTTTTCAATTCTACCCGACGAAAATGCGTCTCTTATATTGCGAATAAGATGAAAAACGCACGTAAATAACATTAAAAACTAAGTTATGTCGAAGATGGGTAATTTATCCTTGAAAATTGAGGCAATACACAAAATTTAATCATTTTTGGCCACTTAGTCACGAAGTTTAAGGTGACTTCAAGTTCACCATCTAGCACCATTAGAGTAAGATTCGTATTAATATCTTCATCTGTAACGAATACTAAGTCTTGATACTAACATTACATTAAAGGTTTTATATCAAATGCAATGAAGAAAATGCCGCTGGCTTGAGGCATTGAAAATTGAAGCTTGAACTCACATTTTTTTTTTTTTTAAAGATTAGAGCCGGAACTAATTCTGGAAGGAAAGAAAACAGGGAGTTGACAGGGATGTGAATTTTTGCACATAATGATACGACAAGAAACGTCTCTCTGCGCCATGTAAACTTTGGCAAATTTTACATCACAGGGGCAGGTGCTCGGCATTTTGGTTTTGTTTTTCATGACTGTTTTTTTTGCTGTTCTGTTATATCATTCAAGCGGTGAACGGAATTTCAAACCGACTAGAGATGGGAGGAAAAAGCTGATTGATGGAACGGGTTGGAGGCGGAGGAGGAGAAAATACGGAGGGTGGAGATAGGGTGGAGGGTGGTGAAGGTCTATAAGGAGGACGGAGAGGGCAACTATTGGAAGAAAAAGACATACGCCTATGAAGAAGTACGAATGAAGAGATGGAAAATAGGACGAGGGGCAAAAGAGGGGGGGGGGGGAGGGATGAATAATTTTTTCCAAAGAAGAAAACGAGAGGGGAGTGAAGGACAATGGACGAGAACAAATGGGCAAGAGAGGCGGTAAAGCACAGGATAAAGACTATGAAAATAAGACAGAGAGAGAGAGAGAGAAAGAGGAGGAAGAGTATGTGGAGGAGGGGAGGAAGTGAACAGAGTACCGGTGGAGTCGCGGTTCAAGACCCAGCTCAGACAGAGCGTTATTCTGGAAGCGAACACTCAGTTCTAGCGCAACAAGCCAGCTAGGTACGGCATTCCAAACGGGGTATCGGATACGTCTGTGTTGAAAAATCCGGGACGTCTAACGAATCCGCTGTCGGCAGATCGGATTGTGGTTGAATGTTTTCGTTTGTGCCTGATGTGGCCTGTTACCCGGGTAATTAGCTAATTAGCGAAAAAATTGTACCACTTTCCGTGGCTTGGGTAACGGCGAAAGGGTCCCACGGCGCTGGGTATCATTACGACAGCTCCTTTTGATGTGACTGGCTTTTTTTTTTTTACATGAGACAAAAAGGCTGATGTTTGTGTCAATCACGTGTTACTGGCTAGAGATCTTCGATGGTTTCTCAAAACATGACGTCAGTCTGATAGTTTGAACCAAACATCTGATAAATATATCGTTTCCCACCTACAAAATTAGAACTCATTAAAATAATTCGATGACTTGTGAGCTTGATAAACATGTTAAAAATTATAAACATTTTTCCCGTACAATGTGGCACGTTTGGAGATAAGAAAGAGGGCAATTGTTGTTTTTACCTCTGTTACATCAGTATTCCTGGATCCCTTTTGTTTTCTTTGAGTGTTATTATTCCCGTGCCAGAATAGGTGGCATTTTTAGCCCGTATTTCTAGATATTCACTGGATAGGTTAAATACACGCCCGGGTGGCTTACACGTGATTTTAATGATTGTACTGGAAACCACGAATTCCCAGACGGATTTTATCTCGTTTTCCTGCCGAAGAAGAGTGCTTGTGATATAGTTCGTGTATCGGTAACCTAGGGAATATAACTTTGCATGCATTTCGGAATTAAGCTTATTTTTGTTGGGATCTTTTTATTTATTTTGAATTTGCTTTGGCGGGCAATCATGGCCTGGCTTTTTGTTGATGTTATTTTATTCAACCTTTCTGGTTCTTTCTTTCTTTCTTTCTCTCTTTTCTTTTTGAGGAAACCGGTGAGGGTATCACCAGGTGCTGCCGACAATATTATACTGAATGTATTTTTGTGTAGAACCATAGATTTAAATACATGCATCGATCTTCTTTCGTTCTTTCATATTGTTTTCATTTAAGAACCAAGCAGCATTGGAAAACGCGAAGGTTTTCAGGCTCTTGACTAAAACAAAAAAGGAAAAATTCCAGTCATTTTTGTGCGTGCCTACGCTTTGATCTCTTCGGTTTTGAGGCTGTGAACCAGTGGTTCTCAACATTTTTCAAGCAGTCGCTCCCGTGGGCTCCAAATTTTCATTCGTCGCCCATACGCAAACACAATGGACACAGTTCACAAGAAGGCAGACTACACACACATTAATGATGATGCTACGTTTCTCAAAACTTTAGTTCCGACAGTAATCTTGTTGGTTATTCATTGTAAAACCGAAAACATTCTTTATCAAACGCACTGAATAAATAGGCCTTTTCTATTCACAAAACCCATCTGTACGTGCTGTTCAGCAAGTTAGTGACTACAGTGTATTTGCCCGCAAATCGGTCTCCATTCGTGTTTTCGCTTCCTCCTTCACATCGCCCCCCCCCCTCCTCATCGTTTTCGCCCCTTGTCCCTTTTTTCTTGGTTTTGCCCCCCCCCCTCCCCCTGGAAATGAAAATCACTGAAGGGGGGGGGATACCTCCACTTTGAGAACCGCTGCTGTGAATGTTAAACTGTGAAAACAAATGCGTAAGGCCTAGGTAGGTAACAGTGCACTGAATCAAGTCTGTCTTGCGTCGCTTTTGTCTCCGTGCACTAGGTCTCTCTTTCCACCTGCTGACTCAGAGACAGTTTGGACGTGTCCGAGCTAGTGAGCCGTACAGACTTGTGTCGGGCTTGCCAGCGTGAGACGTCCAGTCAACCTCCATAGTCTACATCTCACACAGACTGAACTCGAGGCAAAACCCGCTTGACACAGTGTGCTACTACTAGCCTAAGAAGGCACGAAGATGCGAGATAGAGTATCATGTGTATGCCAGAGAGCCGGTGCAGTGGTGCAGCGGATAGCATGTCACACTGAGTGCGACAGTTCCCAGAATTCTGTCCTGCTCGAGGTATAACTTCTCGGTGTTTTCGAAGCACTCGCACGTCAGTAATGCCTCATGAGGTCCCGAGCTTTGTCTCGCATGCAGCCGCATTGTGTTGAAAAGGGACACACTACAAAAGGCTACTCCCTGGCCATGAAACACCGTTTGAGCGTAACCAGTTTAAAATCTTACGATCTTGGGCGTCAAATCGTCAGATGTGCCCAAATTATGGACAAGTTGTAACTTTCAAGGATACAAACGTGAAACATTTAATTCAGATTTTGTGGCTTATGCACTTAAACTAGAGGATGATGTATCTTGCCCGCGTGATTTAGTACTTGCCTCGGACCGCGGAAGAATTCTTTGATAAAAAAGGTGTTACGAGCTGGGTCCTCGAGTGTTACGAGTTCAAAGAAGGGTGTTACAGATGGGGATTACTGTGCTCGTGTTTTACGGGGATGGTTAATTATAAATTTACGTGTTCGACTGCATTTTTAATAAATATCGAGAGGTTTTAGAAATTACTCTGCCATACCATGCCACATACACTAATAACAATTTCGAGTAGGTTATATCAAGGACCTTGTAGGGCCACAAATTTATTACTTAAAATTCCTAACAATTTCGTCTATCGTTTACATATTAAAAGACAACATTGCAGCATCAAATGAAAATACTAAAATACATAACTATAAATCTCCTCTAGATCCTTAAGAGATTTGAAACTCTATATCATTCTGATTCATACACAGTTTACTTAGTAATTATTCATCTTCAGAAATATAGACTGCCTACTACTTCACAAATAATATCCTTATGTCTCAGACGACAATATTAACTCATTTAACTGCTTATAAAGGATCAAACCGTCAAGACACACTGACGTAGTTAAGATAGATCTAATCTAGATCTGTTCTAGGATGGGCTGGCAATCCCCAGCCTCATCCAGACACATCAATTACAATTTACAAATGTGTATATCAGTCACTCGTTCTAGATCTTAATTGCAAGTAAAACTTTATGGTCTTGCATTCCTTTGGTCGCACTTCTACTGGAAAGTTAGGGTCAGATTCACATCATTTCGAATCATTGTGATGAAACTTACGATTGGTTCCCTGAAACAATTTCAGGGAACTGGAGAAAATAGCTGTGGGTTATTTTCATTGTCTATCCAGGACATAGACATGACTTAACAGCCTGTTGGTTCTCTCTGGCTGAACCCCTAGCCGACCACCTTCGTAGCTGGAAACTCTACATGGAAGTGAGGTAGCATAAACATGTCACCGCTTATCTTCTGCAACTCACGTGACTGCTCAAATTTGATTGGTGCATCCACTTCGAGCTCCGCTCGCAGCGCCAATAGATTCTATTAATAGTAACAGACAAAGTCAGACCTAGGATGTCAAAAGCTTTCGCAAAGTCTCTACACCCTAAACGTTTTATGTACGAATTTCTTCACTCCTTATTCGCCCCGTCTTTCCCTGTTAAAGTACACCCAAACCACGGGGTCGAAAACTGCATCGTCACTGTTAATTTATCCATTCGTTCTATCCTGACCCACTTTCTTTCCATCTCTAAGAAAAGCGTTACAAAAACAAACTGTCCACGGGAATAGTTCAAGGACGTTTGCACTGGCTAAAATCAATGATGCCATGTAATAAACAATGCGTGACCTAGCACGGCAATTCAAATCCTAATCCTGACATATCCCCCACCCCAGTGAAAATTTTAAATAAAATTTACACGATAAGATCCAAGAAGTCTCAAAGTTATTGTGGTAGGGGCTTAAGCAGTACTGTAGAAAAATGAGTCTTAAGCTTGAGAAGAAAAATCTAACTAAGAACGTGCATATTGGATGGACAAAAAGCATACAATTATTGATGCCACGTTCTATAGAATTTATTCTATTTAAACATTCTTACTGCATACAATCAAAATTCTCAGAAACATCTATAATAATAATGAGTATATCACTGTATACTGCTGGATTAAAGTATAACTATTATGAAATAATGAAGCCTTACTGAAGGAATAGGCTCATAACTATATAGTCAACACACACAATTGCTGCTTATATACACATTCACACACAATATATCGTTAATTAAAATACTGTGGTATCCAATGGCAGCAGTAGCTCTGGTAGCTTGGTTTGCCATGTCTTCTATCTCATTGACCCGCTGACAAGGGCGTCAGGTTTGCCAGAAGTTCAGGTCACAGTCAGGAATGACGCTGGTGGAAAAAGGATATTCACAAAAAAAGGATTGTAAAAATGGTTCATAAAGTAATGAACAAGATAAATGTGAATCCATCCACCGTCTAGAATTGAGGGGGACAAGCACTATCCAACCCCAATACAAGACAGACTCTGTAATAGAGTAATGAAAATTTTGGTCTGTCTTACTTTTTACAACGAATTTCCGTATAATGAAGCCGAAACAACCAAAACGACGAAAAGTTAATTAGCTTAACGTTTACATTCCAAATTCGCGTGGTGCTGCCTCAAATGCAACAATAGTATAGAACTTTCTCAATTCAATAACAATATGATTTATTTATTTAATCTCCGTATCGAATCCGGTATAGATGAGATGGCACGAGGCGATAGCTAGTTAATTAAATGCGCTTTACGCAAGCCATGCACACGTCAAGTGTCACAGTCATCTCGGTATATAGTCATATCTGGCATTACGTTAGCTGGTCCACGGAACGCGGACAGCCTAAGACATAATCGGTATATAAAAAAAAAACCACTCTTCTCCACAACTTAAAACGCGACCACGCAGTGTCCTCTGTTACCACTGCAAAAACTCTCAAAAACGCGAACACGCAGTGTCCCCTGTTACCACTGCAAAAAACTCTCAAAACGCGAACACGCAGTGTCCTCTGTTACCACTGCAAAAATATATCTCTCTCAACGCGACGAATCAGCAATATCTCTCTCTTCTCAATATACAACGTGTCTTTTATAATGACATTACCTCAATACTGATACGAACAAGTCCCATGAGACAATAAACTCTTTGCTCCTCGGGCGGCCGCACAGCCGAAAATAACACCAATATTCACCACATATCCGTACTCAAAAAAAAAATGTCACATCCCTAAGCAGCCTAGTACTGCCCTCTCGGGGGCTCGCCAATGTTAAAACGAGATCGGTTATATCACACTAACCCAGAACTGGCAGTATCAACTGCACGGGTTCTAACAATTCACTTAATGTCAATAATCCAGATTAAAATTCAACGTGGCTTTAGCACGTGAAATACTTCAGGCATATATTGTAAACATATGAATGTTAGTATAGTAGTTTAAAGGTTATAATAAGCAAAAAAAAATACAATAAACAGGACGTATACTGACAAGTAAAACGAACGATAACAGACCCTACAAGTCCTAACTTATATTACAGATAGTTTAAGAAAAAAACAGGAGAGACATCTTCCTAAAGAAAAGTGAGGAAGGAAAAGAACGCCGCAATCTATACGAATAAACGGATCCCTAATAGAACTATTCACAGAGAAGCAAATCCCCCCGAGTTATTTTACATAGCCACCAAGGCCTCCAATATCCTTCGTAATGGCAAAGAAGATATGCTAAACTATGATCCCAACCAACCTCCCGCACTTAAACTAAACATATAGTAAATAGTAAAATGGCCTGGAACAATACACACAGAGCGGAAAGTACGTCGCCCTCCCCAAGACTGTTAGATAGATGGATCACTTATCTTTATTTTTGAGGAATTCAGATGGTAAATATCCTCAATCCATAGCTCCAAGCCCAAACTTGTATTTCTGTCTGAAGTAGAACTGGATGATAAAAAGGTTCCCTCGCCGGTGTCCACGGGTCAATGGGATGTTGGGATGTTCACCATATGAAATTGAAATACAAAATATTGGATTAATACAAATTGTTTAAAGTCTATAATAAAAGACCTGAAAACATAATATTAGAACAGTACAATATCAAATAATGGAATAAAAAAAATACAATAGGTGTTAAATAATTTATCTAAGTGGCATGGCGTTATCTAAGGTTCTTTAAGGGTCCCTCTCCAGTGTTACGAGCTGGGTCCTCGAGTGTTACGAGTTCAAAGAAGGGTGTTACAGATGGGGATTACTGTGCTCGTGTTTTACGGGGATGGTTAATTATAAATTTACGTGTTCGACTGCATTTTTAATAAATATCGAGAGGTTTTAGAAATTACTCTGCCATACCATGCCACATACACTAATAACAATTTCGAGTAGGTTATATCAAGGACCTTGTAGGGCCACAAATTTATTACTTAAAATTCCTAACAATTTCGTCTATCGTTTACATATTAAAAGACAACATTGCAGCATCAAATGAAAATACTAAAATACATAACTATAAATCTCCTCTAGATCCTTAAGAGATTTGAAACTCTATATCATTCTGATTCATACACAGTTTACTTAGTAATTATTCATCTTCAGAAATATAGACTGCCTACTACTTCACAAATAATATCCTTATGTCTCAGACGACAATATTAACTCATTTAACTGCTTATAAAGGATCAAACCGTCAAGACACACTGACGTAGTTAAGATAGATCTAATCTAGATCTGTTCTAGGATGGGCTGGCAATCCCCAGCCTCATCCAGACACATCAATTACAATTTACAAATGTGTATATCAGTCACTCGTTCTAGATCTTAATTGCAAGTAAAACTTTATGGTCTTGCATTCCTTTGGTCGCACTTCTACTGGAAAGTTAGGGTCAGATTCACATCATTTCGAATCATTGTGATGAAACTTACGATTGGTTCCCTGAAACAATTTCAGGGAACTGGAGAAAATAGCTGTGGGTTATTTTCATTGTCTATCCAGGACATAGACATGACTTAACAGTCTGTTGGTTCTCTCTGGCTGAACCCCTAGCCGACCACCTTCGTAGCTGGAAACTCTACATGGAAGTGAGGTAGCATAAACATGTCACCGCTTATCTTCTGCAACTCACGTGACTGCTCAAATTTGATTGGTGCATCCACTTCGAGCTCCGCTCGCAGCGCCAATAGATTCTATTAATAGTAACAGACAAAGTCAGACCTAGGATGTCAAAAGCTTTCGCAAAGTCTCTACACCCTAAACGTTTTATGTACGAATTTCTTCACTCCTTATTCGCCCCGTCTTTCCCTGTTAAAGTACACCCAAACCACGGGGTCGAAAACTGCATCGTCACTGTTAATTTATCCATTCGTTCTATCCTGACCCACTTTCTTTCCATCTCTAAGAAAAGCGTTACAAAAACAAACTGTCCACGGGAATAGTTCAAGGACGTTTGCACTGGCTAAAATCAATGATGCCATGTAATAAACAATGCGTGACCTAGCACGGCAATTCAAATCCTAATCCTGACAAAAGGCAGGGAATGCCTGTGGTTGAAAGTCTGAAGTTTGCTTCTTATGCCGTAGAAATTGAGTTCAAACTCAGTTTGTTGCTCAGAAATTCCCCTCGATCATTATTATTTTTATTATTATTATATTATTATCATCAGTCAGTCAGTAATTATTTCCGAAATATGGCTGATTTTAGCTCTGTTTTGAATTTCTCAAATAAAGAAATATCTCTCAGTCCTTCAAGGAGAGCATTCCATACAGTTGAGCCAGAATAAGTAAAGAAACGGACCCCATATTTCTTCAACGAACATCGCAGTTGTCAAATTAGGTTGGAATGTGTGAACCACAGACTTCTGGATTTTCAGGGCCGTATAAGGGATCAATAATTCAGTTAAATGTGGTGGAACTGTGTCTTTGAAACTCCTCAAAAAAAAATAAAAAATTGCCAACTTAATAGTTATATCCCTTGCACTGGCAGCCATTGGAGTTCATTAACCTAGATGTTCCGTGCTCATTTTTTTTTTTTTTTAATCCTGTTTTTTTTTTTTTTTTTAATTTCAAAATGTTTCCACATGCAAGAATCGCCTTCTATTGGTCTTCTATTTCGTCTTAATTTCAAACCCCATCAAACCGGTTAGCGACTGAAATCCACTGAGAGGAAACTGCAAACTTACCGGATACACACCGTGGCTGAAATGCCGCCTCTCTGGGACGGATTGTTTCAATTATTTCCTGCTTTTCACTTCCTCACTCTTTTCTTTTCTTTTTATTAATTTCAACACGTGCCTTTTCCCACCACCTATGTCGTTAAATTTCAGTGTATCATTTATGCTGGGGGGCGCCTTTCTGGTCTGATTAAGTTTGATTATCTCTTTTATTCCCACCCAGACCCTTCTCCCTCTCTCCAAATCCCCCCCCCCACCTCAACCTCATTCTTCTGTCTCTCTCTCCACTCCGCCCTCTCCCCCTCTCGTTATTAATCACCGTCCATTACCTCCACACCCTCTGTCTTTCTATCCCGTTAATATTCACTGTGTCTTTCACGCTCTCCTTCTCCTGCCTCGTTGACTTCCTGCCCCTACCCTTGTCCCCCCCCCTCACCCCACACCCCCACACCCCCACACCCCGAATCCTCGACTCTATCATGGCCGCGCTCATCAGTCGCTGATCCAAATACTTTGCTGCAGAAACCAATGACGTAAACTGGACAATTTCATGCTCTGCGGCGTCTTCAACCACCCTAAAGCCATTCCTATAGTGTCAGCAAAAGAAAACAAAACCAACAGAAAACAACAACCAAAAACGACATTGACAGATTTTATTTTAGAGACTTCATTGATCATAATTATTACCCGTTAAAAAAAAAAAAAAGACAGAAAAAAAAAATCACGTTATTATGATTGATGGGCGAAGATTGGATTAATTTTATGGTCAAGATATCTAATCAGCGTGTCCAAAAACAAAAGCAAAAAACAAAAAAAAAAACCTGATTCTCCCCGGCCACTCACCCCTCCCCCCCCCCCCCCCCCCCAGTTCCTGAACTTCGTGAATCAATGATCAGGAACATATTCGATATTATGCTCATAGGGCTATGCTGTGTGGGTGAGCATACACGTACACGCATACAGATTTGATCAGAGGCATTCACCCGTACACATACGTGTGCCGCCCTACTGCACAGAAACGAACATTTAGTTTCGTACACATTGTGTCTACACCTCCCTGGCGCCCACTTCATTTCTAGCAAGTTCTTTTTATTTTTTATATTATTTTCATTCTTTCAGAATTGGTAGTTGTTGTTGTTGTTGCTCATTTCTGTCTCTACAACCTTTCGGCTCTCTTTTCCTCTGTCTGTCTGTCAGTCCCTCCCGGTGTCTCCGTCGCTCTGTCCTTCTCTCTCTCTGTCTCTCTCTCTAGCTCTCTGTTTGTCTCTGTCTCTGCATCTCTGTCTGTGTCACTCTCCCAGCCACCCCTCTCTCCCCCTCTCTTTTTCTCTCTCTCCCTCTCCCCCCTCTCTCTCTCTCCTCCTTTTGTCTCTCTCTCCCTCTCCCCTCTCCCTCTCCCTCTCCTCCTCTCCTTTTCTCTCTCTCCCTATCCTTCTCTCTCTTTCCCTTTTTCTCTCTGTTTCTCTCTCAATCTCTCTGTTTATCTCTTCTCTCTCCCTCTTCCTCTGCCCGTTTCTCTCCGTTTCTCTCCCCCTCTCTTCCCCCTCTCTTCCCCCCCTCTCTCTCTCTTTTTCTCCCCCTCTCTCTCTCTCAACATCGTAATCGTAACCGGCCAGACACTGACGAAATAATCCGTACATTTTCTTTATTTTCGTCCTATTCTCCTTACAGGGCATTGGCGCAAATGTCGTCTTTAGCGCACATAAGTGATGAGGAAAACTGCGACAGATTGGCCGGCCTGGTCAAGCGACAGCGACGGCTATGCAGAAGGAATGTGGAGCTGATGGATAGTGTTCGAGTCGGAGCTCTGATGGCTATAGAAGAATGCCAGTCTCAGTTCAAGTACAGAAGGTGGAACTGTTCTACGGAAAATAACTTGAAGCTCTTTGGGAATGTTATTTTGAAACAAGGTAAGTCTGGAACTGTCGGCGTAAAGACAACAATTATGAGTTTTACGGGGATGTCAGTGTGGACGCTTTGTAATAAAAGGCTGATCATGTTGCCTTATGGCACATTGTTGACCTCAGAGGCCTTACTGTAAAACTTTCGAAATTGCTGAAGGCGAAAAAGGCCAAATGGAAGAAATTATTATTATTTTTTTTTTTTTTTTTTTGTAAATGAAAGTAAATGATATGACGATTCTTGATGATGGAAGTCAACATAACATACGGCTTTAATGATTTAAAAGAGAATCCACGGCTTTAGCATTGCCTAAGTTAGTTTATGAACACAGTGTTTGGTACATATAATAGCGGCAGTTTCTCACCGACAGTTTCACATTGATCGATGCAACACTCAGAAATAGGAGACGCATTACGTCCCCGCTGAACTCAAAAACAAACTTCATGTCCCACTAGACAACAGTAAGTTAATTTTCAGATTTCAAGTAAACACCTTAAACATTATTTTCAATTGTATTGTACGTACATTTACTTCGAATGTAGAATAATAATAAAACAATAAATAAATCCGTACCATAAATAAAAATGAAAATTAGAAAAATTAGAGGCGCCTGGAAGACTCACACATTAATACGCACAATCCCTCTGTTGGCATTTCCCCTATCTCAGAACGGTGATTCTCAAACTGGAAACACTTGACTCTCAGAGGCAGACTTTCAAATCTTAAGGGAGGGATTTTAGCTAAGAGAGGAATTGGGAAAGAATTTCATTTTGAGGAGAAACTCCAAACTAAGAAAAAATATTGCCTGATCCATTTAAACAGGGGAATTTTTTTTTTTTTTCATTTGATTGCAATTAATAAATTTAGTCTCATAAATTCCTTCAGTAATTACCACCGTAAAAGCGTAAAGGTGAAAAACTGATTAGATCTAGATGACAGTTCAAAATTGAGTGAGGAATTGAAGAAATCTACGATCGCAAAGGGGAGAGAGGGGGCGGGGGGGGGGGGGGGGTCGGGGCTTGGGACTCTGAGGATCACGAGATTCGGAGGTGGAAAAAAGAAGTTGAAAAAGGGGTGAGGAATTAAAGAAGGAAAGCTGCAGGTGTGTTCTGTTCTCCAGATGCCCTGCGCCATTATTTTATTATCACAAACTGTAGAGTTATTTGTGCAGTGAAAATGTCTATTGATGTGTGTACGTGTACGTGTGAGCTAATTGTGTGTATTGTGTGTTTTTCTTTTCGCGTTGCACTGGTTTTAAATATTGTAAGTGCACCATTTTTCTTTGGGGTTTTCGGGGAGAATCTGGCAAGAGAGAGAGAGAGAGAGAGAGAAAGAGAGAGAGAGAGGTACAAGGAGAGGGGCAGAGGGCGGAGAGCAGAATGATATATATACCGAGAGAGGGAGAGAGAGACAGAGACAGAAAGGATAGAGCGAGAGGGAGAGAGAAAGAGCGTGTGTGTGCGGATGGATGAGTCAAGTCATTACTATTCATGTCCATCTGTCTGTTTCTTTATTTTTGCTTTTTTTTTTTTGCTTGTGCACGCCTGAAAAACTGTTGAGAAAATAGGCTGACAATTAAGTATGGTGATGAAATCATTTTCTATCCAGCTTTTGGTATATCTTGGTGTATGTCACTGTTACCAGTTTACCACAGTAAGTCCGATTAGCCGAAAGGGGCCATCCGTGTGGTACTTTCGAACAGACAGAGGGGCAAGGTGGGTGAAAAGCGTGCATGGGGGTAGGGAATTGGGTTCTGTTCAGTGTACGTACGCTTTTCAATTATAGTAGTTTTTTGGGGGGTGGGGGGGGGGGTATTTGTCAAGAAATTAATTTGATCAATGATATGAAAATCATGTTTCTGAGGAAACAGTAAAATGGCCTTAACACAATACCACTGAGGGGTTCAAACATCAAGGCCTTGTCATGGACGTTCCAGTAGCCCTACCCTCATGCAAGGTGATTTATTTTGGAAGGGAGTGTGGGATGCCAAACGTACGAAATGCGTAACGAAAGAAAGGGGGGGGGGGGATAGCCAAAATCGAACCTGCATGTTTTATGGATGGAGCTATAGGTAAAGAAGCTCTCCCTGTAATACTCATCTCTATAAATATGCATTCGATAAGCAAAAACACGTGAAGACAACATAGAGGTGTAGATGTAGTATCTCTGTGGTAGACAGTGAAACAAGAGCGGCGAAATAAGAAATGAAATAGTCCGTTTCTGAAGGACAGTGTCAGTGAAAGTCGGCCATAGGAGTATTTCGTCTGTCTCACACGCGACATTCGTGTCCAGGTAGAATTGTCCAGGATGGCAGGATCGACGAGGGCACTGTGAGGGTTAACCTGGCGCTCTTTAATCTTACACTGTTATTGTATCACGGTTACTCTCTATGAAAAGAGTTAATATCCGGAAGTCAATAAAACGTACAGACTCTGTATTGCTTCTCTTCGGGGAGGACTCCTTGTTTTCAAATACATGCGCCCTGTAGCAGCTGGAGCCTGTGTTTGTTCTTTCAATATTTGGCTCGGCGTGGCGTACGTTGTATCAGAGACCTGAGCGAAGTTCAGACAAAATGTGTCTGGGTTCAGACTGTTTGATGTGGTTACAGCCACGATCAATTTCTAGTAGCGTGGGATTTCTCAAACGTTCGTGGACATTTCTGAGTCAGACTATAACAGCGGGGTGACTGTAATAATAATTAGAGCGTCTACAAGTGGACATAAACAGTGCCAGATTAAGGTATGGGTTTTATAGGCTACAGGCCACGGGCTCCGCCGGTTGAAAGCCTCCAGGGATGAAGTGAATTCATAAATATCAAAACCGTATTTAATTTTTGTTGTTACAGGGCTTTCTCCTTATCACAAACATAGGATTATTTCTAGGAAAATGTTGGTAGATATTCTATATTTATAATAATTTATATGACATTTACGCTGTAGAAGTTGAATAAACTGAATTCAAGAATTCGAAATTCCTGCTATTATTAATTATCACTGGGGACCTCATAGTATCTGTAGCGTGGGGGCCTACAAACTCGTAAACTGACCTTGGTCATAAACTCTCATGGGGTAACCAAACAAGGAAAGGTTATTTTATCAGACGGAACGGTCATTTCAGGTTTGATTTAGGACTTTCGGCTCTTTCTATACAAATACGGAGAGGGTGCTGAAATTTACTCCCGTACTGTTTGCGTATCACTATTTAAAGCGCACGCTGAGCCTGCCGTTTCGCCCTGCACCCACACACATTTTGACGTACACAACACAACAGTCAAGTGGCGTGCAGAGGTTTGGTGGTGCCCCATCATGCCCTGGGCCAGCTCCTTGATTGTATGTCCCAAGATTTCAGTCTAGGGCGTAGACACTCTTTGATTGGCTGCCCCGTACCGTCGTTCCTTCTCCCCCCTTTCTGCACGCCACTGCAGAACAAACACATAGACATGCCCTCACAAATGCACATATCAAGATTATTTTATCCATATGCGACCAAAATTCCCATTCTTTCAATTAATCTGTTTATCTATTTGTTCCCACTTTTTTTTTTTTTTTTTGCTGTTGGAATGAATGTTTGAGTCCAGCCAAGAAAATGTAGTCTCTCACAGGGTCACCCGACAGATCGCGGGGATTTCCATGTAAAATAGTATAATATGAGCACATTAAATCAAAGTGGGAAATGTCATTACAGGTCAAAGATAGATAAGAATCACCGCATTATCCCCGGAGTAAAATTCACTTTCACAGAGCATTAACCCTCTAGGCACCATAATATATCATCAGCGCTACACAGACATTTATCACTCTGTTGCAGTTCCCACAAGAACCCAGCGCGAGAAAAGTAAGTTATTTTTTAGTATTTTCCACAATATACACAATAAATCAACCAAATGATCATTAAAAAAAAACCTTAATTATGACCTTAAGAACGATTTCTCACGGAATCAGAATTCGGCCACATGCAGAAATGGGGGCGGGGCTTAGAGGGTTAAAGATCGTTTAGATGGTGCACACACCTAACACATCATTACATAAACATTTGATAACGCGACAACAGGCGTATTATATGAAGTCACTTGGCAAGGAACCTTTGTAAAATATGGCATATATCTAGCTGTAATGTCTTGTTGAGGTGAGTTGTGGAGGGCAAAAAACCCACAAAAACACCACTGTATCTTTCTCTGTGTGCTTTGACGTGTTATTCTGTTAAGCTGCTCTTGAGTGGTCTAGAAATGTGATGAAACAGGGTTACGAGTTATGTTTGCGGTCACGAGATCGATTAGGCACTTAGAATGTACAACATTCATGGTATAGACTGGCATGGCATACAAACAATATCACCTGATTCGTATCACATAATAGACAAGCCGTTCTTTAGGGGACACATGGAAGTGAGAGAAGATTTAGGCCACAGCAACAACAGGTGTATGCAGATTCTGCATTCGTTTTTACTCCTCTAGTCTTCAGAAATGAATCGTTTGTCCAGAATTTCTGAAGCTTCAAAAAGAAACCGATTCATTCATTTCTTACGGGAAATGAAGGTGAAATGACATAATGTGCAAACAATTAATTAATTAATTAAATATTTAGCCAAAGCCAGGGGATGTAAGTATTTAAATTTGATTACTAACAATGGGCATTAACAGGTAGATTCTAGTGCAAAATCGCTATAGTGATAAAATAGGCGTATTATGGATACAATGAAGTATAATGAACCAAGTCACATTACAATATGGATTTGAGATAATCCATTGAACGCAAAGATAATAAACATTTATCGGGGAAAAATTATTTTCGGATAAATGAGAAAATGGACTAAATCGATGATAAAGTCTTGATGTTAGAAGACATTTGGCATTGCGGGACCTTAGATCTTGCTTGTTCCAACTCCAATTTTTGCACAAATGAATAATTCGGCATTAAACGTTTGCGGCTTTAGTTATTTATGATAAGGACTAAGGCTAAATCGGACGCGTGAAACAGCTTGATAAGTGCCGCAACACATTTTAAACAAGTGTCATTGTGGGAATTTGTTAGGCCTCCTCTAAATCCTAAAAGATCTCCAGTTTTTTGCAGAAAATAGAGATGGAACAAACATGAACTAAGATCGAATAGTCTGTTTCATTAGAAACATAATTTTTATATAATCCCTGACCCAACAAGAGAATTTGCTGGACGAAAAAAAATTGCTAAAAAAAATAATAAAACCTAATAAAATTTAAAAACTGAAGGCTTGATGGTTTGTTCTGAACACGCAACATTGACCGTTTGAGGGGTAAGCGTAATGACGCACTTTATATTATTATGTTTCACGACGCAATTTCATTGACGGCACCGGCATACGTTTCCCGTCATCTCACTGTAACTGGCGGGGCGGCATGTTTGTAATTAAAAAGTGACCCTTGAATCGTAAAGGAAAATTACTACAGCCACGGACGTGAGAATCAAACCCGCACCTTCTTGGTATTATAATTACTAGCCCTTCCCAGCGAGGTGATTTCCAACCGTTGATCTGTCTTTTGTGTTATGACAGTGGAGACTCCGGATAAATTTTCTCTCTGCGCGTATGTGTGTTCTTGATCAGTTACAATTGTGGGGTCTATAAACCAAGGGGCCATCTACAAAACCACGCCTTGTTTCTTCCTGGCACAAGACGGCCATTACCCTGTCGACGTGGGTCTCTGAACTCAGACTCAAACCCAGACTTAATACCAATGTCTGTTCATCGTTATTTGTTCATGAATTACTGTAAGAACATTGATATATGCTATCATTATTGTTATTGTTGTTTGTATATACTTTCAAAAAATAATGTGAAATGTAGTATTTTAAGATTTTCCCCACCGTCGGTTGCTTTAGTTTGGTAGATGTGTCGTTTCAAATTACTGAACAAGATAAGGGGATAAATTTTATTTGCCTTCACGATGTTGCCGGGGGGGGGGGGGGGGGGGAGGGGAAGAAAAGGTTGGGATCCTCTGGCCTAACGCATTGTGTACAACCCGGCACTTGTCCTGACTTGCAACTGTTCTGGAAAAGACAGAAACGAGGCTATTTTAATGTTGACCTCTATTGCAACAAAAATTAACACAAGTGTACACGTTTCAAACAGGCCTCCCACAAGGCAAACTATCTGGCTGCACTAACCGCACGTTTCATTATTTAACACCTGAAGGCGGTATGATATCAAAAACGAATGTTCAGTTCTCATCTACGATAACTGCACTGTAATAATGGGTTTATCTGTGTTTATATCAGTTTGACACCTGTAATGGATTTAGAGTCCCCACTTCCAAGTTAGAGTGAAATAACATTATATACGAATAAGACCTATTCACCCCCTCAGCACTGTTTTATTCTATCGCCACTTTTTATCATTGAGATAATGCCATAATATGGCAAAACAAAGCGCATTTTATCCTAAAAAATTACTGTCGAAGTCTCTCACCCTTGAGGGTAGAATTTAAAGTGTTATAAGGTCATTTTGCAAGGTTCAGCTACTATACTTTACGAGCGATTTTCTCATAATGCGCTGATGTTGAGATTCAATTAAGCAATGCGGGGGCAATATGGTGTTATTTTCCTGATTGTGGAGTGTGTTTATTGCAGTACAAGTTCAGGTTTACCTTAGTGGGTGGCGTGATTCCACCATCTGGCGAGATTGCCTACGCTCTTGGTCTGTGAAAATGCAGCCACAGTTGGATAGAAGGATGAACCTTCCAGTCTATTCTGTTGAAGCTGAAAATTTTGTTCTGTGAGCGATTTCAAACTTCCTGCAAGATGAACATTAAAGACTGACTGAATTTTGTGGTATGTAAGTAGATCACACCCACATCTCTATTGATAATTATGATAAGGTAGAGTTTTTATGCTGTAACAACATTTACCAGTGTGCAGGGCCGTATTTAGACTGGGGGGGGGGGGGGCACTGCATATTCGGTGGACTTCTTATTAACAGAAATTTCAAAAAAGACAAATCACCAAATTGACCCAATCATCAAAGTCAGTTTGTTGCACGTAACTAGAACTAACAAATTATACATGCACAAAAAGGTTAAATATTATCCTTATAACTGAGCTTATGTTATATTTTTTATGTGGAGAAGTCTAATGAATCTGAAATGCCCCCACTCCCCAGGTCTATGTATGGCTCAGCAAAAGTTTCCCTCCCCCCTCCCCGCACGTATGAAGTATGCTAACTTTCCAGTACGATTAAAAGTTCACAATACAAATAAAAATAAAAATAAAAATGAAATAAAATACAGAAAAAACAAAATTAAAAATTTGACAAACAGGGCATTATTTGGGCGTCTTATTGTGGGATGAAAAAAAAAAAAAGAAGGAATTTTGTAAAATCACCGATTCAGAAGCCTTCAATATAATATTTAGCATCCATTTCACCTAGCTATTGAAAACACAGTAAAACATTGATTTCTTCCGCCCAACTGTATTTGTACTTTGGTGTACAGGGTTGAATCTTCTTTCTAAACAACCCTATAGATGTGCATGTTTTTCAATGGAATTTTGTGTATTTGACAGAAAATCTGCTTAGATATTGTGGAAGGCGATTGCTTTGTTTTGTCAGACCATCGAAGTTGGGATTGTAGCAGAGACAATAGAGGAGTGAGTGAGTGGAATGAGTGAATTGGTGAGTGAGTGAGTGCGTAAGTGAGTGTGTGAGTGAATATATGAGTGAGTTAATGAATGAATAAGTGAGTGTGTGAGTGAATGAGTATGTGAGTGAGTGAGTGAGCGAGTGAGTGAGTAGGTATGTGACTGAGTAAGCGAACGAGCGAGTTAGTGAGCGGGTGACTGAGTGAGTGAGTGAGTGGGTGAGTTCATTACTGACCGCGGACTGACTGACACGAAAATGATTTAAAGATTGGTTGTCTTTGTTAGACCCTCTCCCCGCCCTCCCGACATAACTCTCTGTTAGCCTCAACTCCAGGAAAGCAGTGCGATTGAACCCGGAAACCAAACGAACTAAACGTCAATACTATTGGGCCTTATCTCTAGATAGTCTGATTTTACTGTACATTTCCTCTCCTCAGATTGAAGACAGAGAAAACTTAGGGAACACTTAAGGACTACTTGAGACAGAATGGAGGTCTTATCGCACCAATTTTTGTCCGTAATGGTGCGCTGAAAAACGCGTATTTCTTCTTGCTGTCTTCTTTCATTCCTTGCGCATTCTTTCAATCCTCCTCATTTGCAGTTACCTTCTTTTCCCCGTACTTCATTTGTGATATATGTATTTTTCAGTTTAACCGAGGCATTTTCCCATTTTTGTGAGTGTGACTCCACTTTTTATTTGATTTAATAATAATTAAAAAAATCATTTGTTCATTTTCTCTAACCTTTTTTTTTTCTACCATTGTCGTTTCCAGTTCTTTGTTTCGATCCGCCTTCATTGTTTCATTCATTTGTTCCATCTTTTGTTTGATCAATCATCCATTCACCTGTTGGAAGAGGAGGGGGAATGGGGATTCTATTCTTTCAGCTCCTTATACTTGCCTCAATTACTCTCATTTCCATGTTTCGTTCATTCATTCATTCATTCATTCATTCATTCATTTCTTTACCTCCTTCATACACCCCTTCTGACTCTCCTTTCCGTGTTTTATTCATTCATTCATTCATTCATTCATTCATTCATTCATTCATTCATTTCTTTAGCTTCTTCATACACCCTTTCTTACTCTCCTTTCCGTGTTTCATTCATTCATTTCTTTAGCTCCTTCATACTCCCCGTCTGACTCTTCTTTCCGTGTTTCATTCATTCATTCATTCATTCATTCATTCATTCATTCATTCATTCATTCATTCATTCATTCAATCATTCAACGCTTTCTCTCTCTTTTTATTGAATTCTCTTTGTTCCTTCATTATTTACTTCCATCCTTCCACCCCCCTTTTTTTTTTCCCTCTTCTCCCCTTCGCCACGGTTTTTGACACCTTTCGTACAGCTGATAACAGCCTACACGTAATCTACGGTAGTCACACCAGGAACAAATCTCAAACTAAATCGATTGCGACAAAAACAACAATCCGGGAAAAGATAAGGCGAAACAAAGTGAGGATTGATTGATTTCCCACGTATACGAAGACAGGGTCTTAGATGAAGCGATTACAACGTACGGACCGGACTAAACTTGGCGAAACGGAAGAAAGAAAAATGTGGTTACCGTCGCTACCACCAGAGAGTATGTATGTACAGAGAGATCTCACTTTCGTCAATTCGCGAAACTACGTCGCTGCGGTAAACAAGAATTTAAAGAGACCGCCTTCACCAAAGATACTGTGCAATATCTGTTTACTGCGGTTTGTCCATATTTTTGGGGCTGATTGAAACTATTAATTAGAGCCGTTTGTAAGCTCTTACGCCACGTGGAAATGCATAAAAGGGTATTGTTTACCGGCGTGACCTACTTTCCGCTCCATGCTAACAGTGGTTTCGCGGCGCCTCCCATGTCTCGCAGTGCAGAATCGACCAACAGTGAAACCTCTCTATACATACATACTCTCTGCTAACACTACAGTCGACTTGACACACCCGTAAAGAGCCATCCATAAGGCCCAGAGTGAGCTAGCCAATTTCCATCGACCAACTAGTTGGCTGGTGACGTCACGACGCTGAGTGTCTGTGAGATCTCGGGCATCAGCCGACTAGTTGGTTCTCATTGAGACTCAATCTCGTGACGTCACCATTGAATTAGTCGCTCGATCAAAATCAGCTGGTGCGTGCCTAAGCCTAAGGGTAGCCACACAAAGGCCACCGAATTCGGTCACCGAGCCACTAGGCGCTTTAGGTGAGAAGAATTGCACTATATAAACGGACCGAATCTAGGTGGGCTCTGTGTGCAGTTGTTGTAATTATATAGTGCAATTCTTCTCACCTAAAGCGCCTAGTGGCTCGGTGACCGAATGCGGTGGCCTTAGTGTGACTACCCTTAGTTAGTAAGTCCCTACATTCGGATGGGCCGGAAGGGGGCGGGGGTGAGTGAGGGGTGCCGCCAGCGTACGAGAAGCGTGCATGGAAAGGTGGGGCTGGGGTGGGGGAGGTTCTGGCGAGCGTACATACGCTTTCTAATTATGATAATTTAGATCTCAATTTTATTTATAAGTCGGCGGATGTGCCTAACTTAGAAACCCGTACAAGCTGAAAGGGGTGTAATTGAGGCTAAGCGCATGAAAACCGTACTGGGAATGAGGGAAAGTGGAGGGGGGGGGGGGTTCAAAAGATAAATTGAGCGTAAGTGCTTTATAAACGGCCCCCAGATGTAGCTGACACTATCGTCGACTTCACCGACCGGTAATCCGGCAGACGGTCTGGTGATGGGGTGGAAGGGGAAACTGTTTAGTTGTATATTATTTTTTGTTTGGCGGGTGGTTACCGGGTAGGGTGTTATGTTCCCGTGTGGCAGGAGACGGGGGTAATGACGGCCTGCCAGTCACTACTCACGGGGGCTAGATACATTGCTCACCTGGGGTCTCCGCCTGACGGCTGATGGAAGAAAGGTGTGGATGAGGGAGGAGGAGGAGGGGGGGGGGAGAGCGGAAAGGTAGGGTGGCGACGGGTGTGGTGTTGAATGAGTGAGTGAATCTGGTGAACAAGGAAGGGAAACATTATGAATTGAGACATGAGATTGAAATGAAGGGAGGAAGAACGGACGGATGGAAGAAGGGACGGATGGAGGGAAGGAAAGAAGGAAGGAAGGAAAGAAAGAAGGAAGACAGGAAGGACGGACGGAGGGAAGGAAAGAAGGAAGGAAGGAAAGAAAGAAGGAAGACAGGAAGGACGGAAGGAAAGAAGGAAGGAAGGAAAGAAAGAAGGAAGACAGGAAGGACGGACGGAGGGAAGGAAAGAAGGAAGGAAGGAAAGAAAGAAGGAAGACAGGAAGGACGGACGGACGGAAGGAAAGAAGGAAGGAAGGAAGGACGGATGTATGGTAGGAAGGGACGGACGGACGGAAGGGAGGGGGGAAGGAAGGAAGGATGGACAGAAGGGAGGAAGGACAGGTGGACGGAAGGAAGAGAGAGAGGAAGGAAAGAAGGATGGACGGAAAGAAGAAAGGAAGGACGGAGGGAAGGAAGGAAGGTTGGAAGGCAGGAAGGACGGAAAGAAGGAAGGAAGGGAGAAAGAAAGGAAGGCAGAACGAACGAAAGTAAGAATTAATTAATTGGGGCTAGAGATTCGCAAGGAAGGAGGGAAGGCTAGAGGGAAGGAAGGAGTAAAAAAAATAACGACGAATGTAAGAATTAATCAATTTACTAATTAATTAATTAATCAGGGCTAGAGATTCGAAAACCGTATAGTTGGTAGCTTTGTTTTTCGTTGTTTTTTTCCCGCTTCTATATTTTGTTTCCTTTTTGCTTTTGCATTGAAACAGCCAATCTTGTCCTGACTTGAAAACTAATGCGGAAGTTTCCATATAGTATATGCCACGCCCATTTCACAGCCAGGAAGCGGAAGAAAAAATTAACTAAAAATTGCCCTGCTGGAAATTGTTTATTTCTTTTTACACTATAGTAGAGCTGTTTTCAAGTCTTATCACACCGGGACCTTAGATTTTGTTTGCTACAACTCCACTTTATGCACAGCTGGGAAATTCGACGTTATAATGTTTCTGGCTTTAGTATTATGACAAGGAGTTCAAATCAATCAGAACTGTGAAACAGCTTGATGATAAAATGTCACAATTCATTTTAAACAAATGTCAAAGTGTGCACTTGTTATGCCTATTCTGCATACCGCACTGAAAGATCTCCAGTTTTTGAGAAAATGAAGCTAGAACCAACAAGAACTGAGGTGGCCATGTAGTAAAACGAGACAAAGATGCGATTGTGCAAGAAATAATCTTCCAACCTACAGATTCTGATGGTAAAAAATGAGTCAGGCCCGGCGTAAACTGCCAATTTTTGGTCGGCCGACCAATTGGATGGAGACGTCGGGACATTGAGGTTCACGAGAAAAGGGTGAGAGAGAGAGAGAGAGAGGGAGAGACAGAGAAAGAGAAAGAGACACACTCCCATACTCGCAAACACAGAGCGCGAGTGAAAGGGAGAGAGAGACAGAGAGATAGATGGATAAAAATAGTGTTCGCTCGCCAGGGACGAGTAACGAGAAAGGGAGAGTGGTGGAGACAGAGAGAAAGAGGGAAACAGAGAGAGAGGGAGAGAGAGAGAGAGAAAGACATTCACGTATACAAAGAGGGAGAGAGAGAGAGACCTACAGTGTAAGAGATGGGGGGAGGAAGAAAACAAAGACACAGAGACAAAGAAGGAGAGAGAGACACGCAGACAGACAGGGAGAGAAAGAGAGAAACACATACACACACACACATCCACAGACTACTCATCTTCACTCAAGCGCCAGCAGCGACTGTCAGATGTGGGCCAGCCTGTAACCCTACACAGCTGAGTACGTGACACAGTTATTTGGCTTGGAACTATTTGTTTACATGTTGATGTGCGGCGTTTGGCCCGCCAGACACAGAAATATAAATAAACCCAGGAATATGATACTCTCCTCTCCAACTCAATTAAAAGTTGGACTTTTTTTTCTTCTTCTTCTCTCCTTCCTTCTCATCCTCCCTTCCTCCCCCCTTTCTCCTCTTTAGCGTTACGCATTCTGCCTCCCGCCAGTCTGCTTTTAATATCCATTTTTTTTTGGTTTTCTCCCTACGACGTGTTGAGGGGGCATCCACGAAGTACATGCCCTCGGATGGGGGAGGTGGGGTTGTTGTTGTTGTTTTTTTTTTGGGGGGGGGGGGTAATCTTAGAGTATGAAAAGCCCACATGAGGGGAAGGAGGAGGGGGAGGTGTCTAGGGAACGTACGCACGTTTTTCAGTTATGGTAAGGTAACACGTTGAAAAGTTTGATTTTATTCATATATTAATTTCACCATATTGAGCTGCAGGATTGATGAGAGGGTTGTGTGTCAAACGGAACAGTCAAATCCAGAGCTACATTGTGAATTATTGGAACCCACCTTTAAAAAACAGACCAAAAAAAAAAATAGACATATTATTTGGCATGCTCATACCATCCCTTGACAGCTAGCAGGTCGTATTATAAATTGGGAGTTACATTCTGAAAACTAAGGGTTAAATGACGTTTTTTAACATATCGTAACTATTGGAGAAGACGCCAGGTTTATGACAAGTGAACATGTGGGTGAGGTGAATCTATTATATATTTCAGTAACTTGCAACCTTTGGCATGACTAACTGCCCAAACTATACACTTTTCAGGCCTTAAATTTGGCAGGAATGTGGCAACTGAAATAAGGAAGATGATGGCTATAATTAAGAGTTGTTTACTTCAAGCATGTATTTTTTAAAAATAACAATGTTTATTGCTATGTAACATCTGTATTTTTGCATGTTTGTTTCGTAATATTATAGTACCGTGCATGTCATAAAAAGTAACCCTATCAAGCGTTCAGTTTGGTGCGTAGGTGCGCATGAGTTCTGAAGCAAGACTGTAGTTTATTACTTTTATTATATATAAGAGAGGGGGGGGGGGGGAATCACATGATTGTTTATACTGGGCAATGCCCAGTAGCTCATCTAGTCAAACATAATTATGCAAAAATCGATCGTGAATACTTTATAGATCCAGCAGTTATAAAACACGACACAGAAAGGTTTAAAAACTTGCCGCGGCTGACCATAATGCGGCTATGCACGCACGTTTTCACCCGTCCTTCGTAAACTACTTTTTTTTTTTTTACATCATGTATTTCGTTGAAACCACAGACTAGGGATATATTTGTATTTGTATTTGTATTTGTATAACTCTTTAATCCCATTTGGGAAATTTTGCCTTTGTGCCATTGCACCCCAGTTACAACTGGAGCAGGCACGTCGTCGCCACAGTGCAGCGCCGGTAGGCGTTTTTTTTTTTTTTTTGGTGGTGGGGGGATGAGGGGGAGTGGGTGGTAGGGATGAATTTTTATTTAATTTTGCCCGGGCAGCGGCCTGTTCGGCCTGCTCTTTACGATTTCCAACTGCCAAGGTATCTTTAACGTGCGCAACGTGCACACGGGCCCTCCGAATTTTTTCGTCCTTATCCGAGAAGACTAGGTACTCGATCCTACCCCTCAATAGGATCAGGGACATGAAAATATGAGAAAAATCCCAAACTTCCAACATGCCTGCACCGGCCGGGTTTAGAACCCGGGACCCTTGGCATGAGAGGCGAGCACCTTGCCTCTAGACCACCTTGTCCCCTTATTTATCTATGGTTGAAACCGCTTGTAGCTTTTGCGCTTTTCCACGCGAGTTGTAGGCGTAACTTTTGCCCACTCACTTTCATGTTTATAGACATGAATTTTGTTTTCTTTTGATTTTATTGTGAATGTGAAGGTTGTGAAAATGCTACTAAATTTTAGATGTTAAATAACCGTACCCATATGGCAACATATACAACCCATTGAAGCAGAGATGATAGTCAAGTAAAATTATAAACGAAACAATGAAATCATTTGCGTTTATTCGAAACGCAGCTATAATTACGAGAATATTAATGGTTGAAGTGTCCCAATCGAAGGAAGTCATGGAAATTATCTAAAATACTAATAAGTTGTTGACCTGTGGTCAAACTGTGTAACCTTTTTATATTTTTGCTACTGAAAACCCTGAAAATATGTGGATATAGTCATTAATTCTCATTTCTTTAAAAAAAAAATGTTTTCGAAAATTATCCATTACACAGAAGAAACTGAAGACGTTGACGTCCTTTAAAAGAAACGGAGGAAGTTAATTTTGATTTCAAATTCACAAAAAAAGTTTACAAAAGTAAAAATAACAACTTTTGCAATCTTCCGAATTCAAGTACCTCCTTCTGTACTGAAGTCACGCCTGTTTCCGCGGAATATTCCAGAATCGTAGGCAGCTATTTCCCGGAACTGGAGCTGTTCAATTATGATTATGGCTTAATGATTACCGCCAGGCGGAACTTCAAGTTATGTTGTTCAGAAAATTTTCGATCAGTTAGATTAGTATCGCACTGAGTGAGGCCTGTTTTACGTCGGTTTTGGCTCAGACTTGATCTTCCTTTGAATCAAGTAGCGAGACAGACATTCATGGGACAAGTTAGTGTGGATGCAAGTTGCTCGCCTCTCATGCCGAAGGTACCGGGTTTGATCCCGAGCCGGTGCAGACATGTTTGAATTTGTTCGGGGGGAAAAAAAAATCCTGTCCCAGATCGTATGGTACGTAGGATCGAGCACCTGGTCTTCTCGGATAAGGACGAAAAAAACCTCAGAGGACCCGTGTGCACGTAGCGTACGTTAAAGATATCTTGGCAGTTGGGAATCGAGAAGAGCAGGCAGAACAAGACCGAAACCCAGGCAAAATTCTGAAAAAAAAACAACAAAAAAAGTTATCCCTACTACGACAAAAAAAGAGAGAAAAATTACAACAAGAAAAATGAGTTGTAAATGTCAATGGCAGCGAAACCTCCTAAAATAAAGAGCTGAACACACTAGCGAGACAAACCTGTTTCAATCTCACTTGTGTGGGCGGTCACGTTAAAATCCAAAGTCCATAATTAGGTCACACTAAAAACTAAAACTGAGGCAAAACGGACTGGACCCAGTGAGATCTGGGCTTTAGATTTCTCATACACCTGTCACTGCTCCGCTGTCACGTTGATATTAACTGGTTCTTCTGCCGACATCGATGTCAGTGTTTTGAATGTCTTCAGGGTTAGGTTTGTGGGTATGCTCCCAGTAACACGGCATAGAAAACCGCCTTTTGCTGTTTATTTCAGTTAAACAGTGCATTTTCAGACTTCCGATTTGTGAAAATGTAGACACACGATCAGGCTAACTTTGTGAAATTAGATTGGCCAGCTAGCCATAATAAGCATTTTCTTAGAACTGGACATTCCCACATCCTGTGTCAAGTATTCCATGACCAATGAAATAAGGTTCTGTGTCACAAAAGACACAATTTTATAAGGCAGATAGAACCTTGATATTCTTGTCTCATGAATCGCCCCTTTCACCCAAATCACCAGGTGGCTGAAAAGTCGTTTTTAATGACTGTCTCAAGAAATATTCAGCTTTCACCACAGCCACTATTTCTACTTGGTAAAGGGCGTCTATGGCATTTACTAGCTTTGACTACAAACTGAGCATAGACGGAACCAACCAAGAAAAAAAAAATAGCTGAAATAATGAGGTCCGTGTCGGAGACATTTGATGGTCCAAGGCGTCCCCTATGTTATGGTTTTGACCACTAACTAGACTGACCACTTCGATATGGCCGCCATAAACCTGGCACTGGACACAATTAAGCTGTGGGCTGGACGCACGAGAGACATGTTTCTTACTGATAAGTTCTTTCCTTTCCTGAGATGTGTGTGAATCTGCGGATATGTGCTGTTGGGGGGGGGGGGGGGAGAGAAAGAGACAGAGACAGGGAAAGAGAGGGAGGGGGAGAGACACAGACAGACAGACAAACGGATAGGCAAACAGACAGACAGACAAGCTTACAGACAGACAAACAAAGAGATAGATAGACAGGCTGACAGACAAATAACAGACAGATAGATGGATAGATGGTATGGACGTCACATAAAGAAATACAATCATAAGGCCTATAACATGGTTTACTATACATTTTTCTCGTGCCTCTACCACTGCCGAAATGACCTACCAAGTTATTGGTATACTAGCTGAGGTCCCCGGCCCTGCCCGGGATAAATCGGTTTGAATATTGGTTTCAGTTCTGGGTGGTTATTATGGACCTGCTTCATCTGGCCTGTACTTATTTGGTTATTTTAATTTTGTTTGTTTGTTTTTAAATAAGTCTTACTGCTCTGCCTTTGTGAGTTGACACCCTGCGCATCCCGTACAACAGCATGATTTGCGCACGGGTTAGTGTGTTTGATAGCGAAGTCTGAGTGTTGAGTGGTTCAGAAGCCTTTTGCAACGAAAAATCTCGAAGTCCACAAATATATATCGTACAGATTAGCAATAGAAAGAAACCGAATGTACTGACAAGAATTTGGAATCCGAAGTAAAAAGGTTACCGTTGATTTTCAGGTCTTCTCCACTGAACTGTGAACTTGGGTCGCTCCTGACGAATTTAAGAGGTCACGGTTTATTTTTTTGGAGTTGCCATGTCATTTTTACAAAGGTACAAAATTCAGACAGCGGATGCCGAGCCACTAGTGCAAAGTTTCATCGATAGTCATATATCCGAGAAGGGGCGCCATCAGGGACCATAAAACTGACATATCTCCGTGTCTCATCATTTTAGTATATAAGTGTCAGCACAACTGTTCGTTACAAGGGTTTCGAACACAAACCTTCCATTAAATCTCTGCTGTCATAACAGATTTATGCGCGACATCTTCCCCTTTAGTGGGATGACCCCGTCTTCACCTCACTCAGTGCCAGTGGAGAGAAACAAAAAGTAAGACGAGAATCACGCATAAGTGCTAAGTTGTGCTGCCATAAATATGGACCCATAATCTTTAATTAGGCACATCAACACGGAATCCCAGTCGTAAAGAGAAGCAGATCTGACCATTAAGGAGCACCATAAAACTCTTCATGAGAATTGGAAGAAATGACTAGATGGTGCTCGTGGCTTGTCAGAGGGGAAAGTCCAGCGCTGCCCGAAATCAGAACTTGGTGCATTTTTTGGGGGGTTCATTTTGTTGGTCGAGTACTGCCTATGGAGCTTTGGCCTGGTGTGGAATTTGTGATCTGTGCACTGGTTTTTCACTGTATTCTCTCTTACAAACTTTAAGCTGTCTGTCTGTCGTGACTGTCTGTCCGTCTGTCTGCATGTTCTCTTTCTCTGCCTGCGTGGTTCTTTGTCTGTCTCTCTCTTTATGTGGTTGTCTCTTCCCCTGTCTATTTGTCTGTCCGCCTGCCTCTTTCTCTGTTTGCCTGTTTGTCTCTCTCTATCTGTCTCTCTATCTCTCTGGCTCTGTCTGTCCGTCCTCTGTCTGTCTATCTGTCTGCCTGTCTGTCTGTCTGTCTGTCTCTCTTTCTTTCTCTCTCTCTTTGATCGTCATTGAGTATGACTGCAGTCAAAACCGGTGACATTTGCAGGGGTTCTAGTAATACCACAGATATCATAAAAGTATTCCCTGAAGAGAGATTGTAGACTGGGGCACTCGCTTGTAGACCATAATAAAGATTTTAAATTGTAGCAAACATTATAGTAGTGGGGTCCATCTGGGCTGTACCGATTGATTCATTTTTAGAAAGTTACATTTGCAAGCATGGCGACGATGAACGAGGGCTGTTTGGGACACGTCCTGGTGACTTACAAGTACATTTCGTAACACTGAGAATCGTAGAACTACATAAGACGTACCTGAACTTAATGTAACAGACACCGACGCCATAATCAACTCTCTGCGTGTTTTCGTCTTCCATAACTTAATATCTTACCTTTAGCAAAGAATACTGATCTTAATGAAACAGAATTTGACAGACATAATCAATTTTCTGCACAATCCCGTCTTTCACAGGCCAATAGTCTGTCATTGGCGAAGAGCACTTGTAACTTCGTGCTTGTGATGTCTGATGATCAGAATCAACTTCAAAAAGTAAAGACATTATAAAACAGATTAAACAAAGTAAAGTGTACAAAGCGCTTTGTTGATTTATTTCATTTCTTGTACAAGACTTTAAGAATCTAAGACATTCTTTAAAAAAATAATGTCTTATCTGATCAAAAAAGAAATACATTTAGCTAAAAATAAAGAGACCGGTTAAGTTTTGGGTTATCAGTAATATCTAGAAGATTCTCTCTGTGTCTGATTTCATTAAATTTTTCAGGAAATTGTTACATTCTCAGCAGGTAACTTTCATACAATCTACAGCAGTTATGTTTCGCCACGTAGAGATGTACACTATACATGAGCAGATATTACACTGGCAATATAAAACATATGAAAGGTTGTACAGAATACATAAACGTTTGTGTTCAGATGACCTTCCTACGGCTCGTGCGCTACGGGAATTTATCGCGACTAGCCTACTCTCAGAATAAATGAGCGGAGATTAGGCCTTCCTTTCGTCTATTGGCCGGCGCGCGGAGGAATACATTAATCTTTCAGCGCCTGATAGATCCTGTGGCTCACACTCGACTCATGGATCTAGTTTGGCGTGCGTTTGTAAATTGACCGAGGAGATAAGTATGTCCAAGACTGTGAAAAACCTTTGTCGGCATCGAACGGATGCCGAGAAGCGCTATCAAAGTGCCAGTGTGTTATAGAGAACTGTGGCCGAGAAGCCTGAGCGTTAGAAATGGTCACCGATTTGCCTGTTATCGTACTTACCTGGCATGCTTGGCGCCCTGGGAATGTGATAGGGAAACAGTTGAGCAACGAAACTGTACCAGATTTCAGTAGAGTTGAGGGCTAAACTGTTGGGATAAAACCCAGCAACATGTACATAGAAAAATACTGTGGAGTGACCATTTGGACAAAAAATCAGTTTGCTGCGTTGAGTTCATGGTGGGAAAGCATGTTGGCAAGAGAACGGCCATACTGTACGAGAAAAAAAAAAGCAAGACGATAGACAAATATAACAGAACAAGCAGGACATCCCGGCTATGCCCGGCTTGCAAATTTTGATCGGCAACTTGATTGCCATTATTCAATATAACATAAACATAAAAATTAAACATTAAATTTACGTTAACATTCGCACAATAAAAAGTAGCCAAAAATCAAAGGAGATTCTAAATCTGGACATATCTCAATAATTATTATAACATAAGTTTCCTTCTCCGCCTTCCGTTTTGCTGCACGATTCATGGCGATTCAAAACTATGATTCGACGCCTGCTGGGGTGAAATATTCGGGGGGAAAAATCAGCACTTTTGCTGAGGTAGATTTCAAGGGCACCAAATCGAAGTTCAGTCTTCAAGTAATTTGAAATTTTCGTCCTACTTTTGAACCCCGAAGGTACAGTTAGAGGGAAAATGTGTTAACTTTCCTCCCAGTCCTCAATATAGATGATAGGACAGAAGGAGACTCTGAAACGATTCTGTCTCACCATTTCCGGCGCGACAAAACTGTCTTGACTCAGCTGGCGGAAAGAGAGATCTCGCGCACTGAGTCAAAACAGACCTGACGTAGTGCATCAGCTAGTCTCAAACAGTGTTGCCATCAGGTAGAACTAGAACTGGAACCAGAACTATGCAATGGAATTTCGCCTCTTCAAAGAACTTCTGACCTTCACTTTTTTTTCCATTTTTCATTCCTTGTGTTTTTGTCTCTGAAGCTTTCATGTTGTGAGGTAATCTGAGGTTATTGGCTGGCCACCTGGCGATGCCTCCAGGGGAGAGAGAGAATGGCATGGAAATATGATAAGAAAAAGATGAAGAGTATGTGTGTATATGTGTGTGTGTGTTTGTGTGTGCGCAGGGAGAGGGGAATAGGAGAAGAGAGGTTTGAATATGAATAAATAGTCTTATCAGAGGGAATGGCTTTGAAATATGATGAGAAAAAAAGAAAGATGAAAAAGGAAGCGTGGGAGTGTGGTTGTGGAAAAGAGGAGTAGGGGGGGGGGGGAAGAAGTTGCGATCGGGAGACGGGAAAAAGAGGTTTGAATAATATGAAGTAGACATAATTATGTGTGAGGGAATAGCATGGAAATATTATAGTGAAAGAAAATGAGGCAGAGACGAAGAAACGGGAGTGTGTGTGGATGGGAGGGGTGTGTGTGTGTGTGTGGGAGGGAGGGGGGGGAGAAGGGGCAGGTTAAGAAAGAGAAGTTTGAGTACGAAGTAGGCATAGTTGGAGGAATGCATAGTTGGAGGAATGCATAGTTGGAGGAATGCATAGTTGGAGGAATGCATAGTTGGAGGAATGCATAGTTGGAGGAATGCTGTGAAAATATGAAGTGAAAAAAAGATGAAAAATGGGACGGGGAAAACGTTTGTAAAAGGAGTAAGCATATCTGAGGAGGAGGAAAGTCCTAGCCCCGGGGATGTTCTGAGACAGCAACACCCAAGCTTGAATGACGGGCATGTTAGACGTTTCTGGCGTCGGAGTCAATGTAGTGAGGTGGATGGCCGAGGGCGGGTCGAAAGTGAGAAGGATATTTTAAAGAGAAACACAGAAAGACAAGACTGGAATTAAGATCTAGAGAAAATATGCAGTTTGCAAGAAAGAGAACGGGAAAGTAACATCGTTCAGAATAGAAAGAAAATGTCGATTTTTACGAAATATCTGTAGTAGGCAAGGGGATACAGGGTGAAATGTATAGGTCTGGAAAAGAGAATAGATCTAGTGCAAGATTGGGGAAATCACCCAAAAACGCTATTTGTGTGTACAATTTCACATAAACCGAAACAACAGATCCGACCAACAAAATCGCCGTCCCCAAAAAACAAAACAAAAAAAACAAAAAACTGCCATTTCTACATTGTTTTAAATAACCAGTTCAGTTCATGTAAAATGGAATTCCATTCTCACAGCTTTTGGTTTCTTTATCTTTTCAGGCACCAGAGAGGCTGCATTCGTGCACTCCATCTCTTCAGCGGGTGTAGCACATGCTGTGACTCGTGCATGTAGCAGTGGTCAACTCCAAAAGTGTGGCTGTGATAGAACTGTTCGGGGCAGGAGCCAGGAAGGTTTTGAATGGTCCGGCTGTTCGGACAATATCGCGTATGGAATAGCTTTTTCCAAAGTGTTCGTGGACGCTCGAGAACGGGGCAAAAAGAAGCGGAATAAACCCAGATCTGTCATGAATTTGCACAACAACGAGGCAGGACGAAGGGTAAGTTACGTTGGAGTCAAATCTGTGAAAGACACACTTTAACACTTTCAGTACTGACTTGTGAACTCTTTGCTATTCTATCCCCATCTCAGTTCCTGTTTGTTCTGTTTCCATTTTCTGAAAAACCGAAGATCTTTTAGTATGTAGAAGAGGTATAACAAAATAATGCACACTTTGTTTAAATTACGTTGTGGCACTTATCAAGCTGTTTCACAGTCCCGATTTATTCGAAATCCTTATTAATATCATGATGCTAAAGCCGCAAACGTTTAACGTCGTATTTCTTAGTCGTGCAAAAAGTGGAATTGGAACAAACAAGCATTAAGGTCGCGAATGTTAAGTACCCTAAGGCTCTCCATTGGCAGCCGTGGATTACACGTCAGTATCATGATTTGGAGTCACAATTTACTATATAAAGTGACTGAAAAACGTGGATCAAACTGTGGGGGACAAGGTGGTCTAGAGGCAAGGTGCTCGCCTCTCATGCCAAGGGTCCCGGGTTCTAAACCCGGGCAGTGCAAGCATGTTGGAAAGTGGATTTTTCTCATATTTTCAAGTCCCTGGTCCTATTGGGGGGTAGGATCGAGTAGTTCTTGGAAATTGGATTTTTCTCATATTTTCAAGTCCCTGGTCCTATTGGGGGGTAGGACCGAGTACCTAGTCTTCTCGGATAAGGACGAAAAAATTCGGAGGGCCCGTGTGCACGTTGCGCACGTTAAAGATATCTTGGCAGTTGGAAATCGTAAAGAGCAGGCCGAAAGGCCGCTGCCCGGGCAAAATTGAAATTAATAGATTAAAATTTATCCATATCATCTCCCCCCCCCCCCCCCCCCCGCCAGAACAAGAAATAATAAAACAAGTAAAGTGAGGTGTAAATGCCAAGGGCAGCGAACCTCCTAAAATAAAGACCTCAAATCATGGATCAAACTGTGAAAAGGGTTTCAGAGAATCCGGCTTTCTCCAGGTCAAGGATCAGAGTGTTACACTGAACCTGTCAGCCTGAAGAATCGTGTTGTTCCTTTTGATTCCACACACCGGGACGCGTTATTTTTTTTCCGTACCAGCTTTAGCAAATTCAGGAGCGGGGCAGCAACACATCCCCAAACACAGGTCATCAGCTAAGGGATTTCTCGTCCTATCGAACACTGTCATGGGTGCTGCAATCTCTGGACTGTGCCTGATATGACTCTGAATGTCACCGAAAATCCCTGGGATGTGTTGGAGCTGTCCTGTGTTTGGGGGTCTGTTGCTGTCCCTCTTCTGAATTTGCTTAAGCTCGTACGGAAAAAAAATCACACCACCGGGGCATCTGCAATTAGGGGGTTTGGGAAAATTAAACCAGTAGCTCTTAGCAATAAAATTAGAGAAGTGTTCAGACCCCCCCCCCCTTAAATGTTTCCACGAAATGAAGAGAATGCTTTTCTAAAAGGACGTATTAATCTGCTGATTTAGACGCAAGTGTTTGCATGATACTTACCGTATCCCCCAGCCCCCCCCCCTCCTCCTGTCTTCTCTCTCTCTCTTTTTCTCCTGTTTCTCTCTATCTCACACTCACACATTTTTTTTTTGTTTGCTTTTGTTTTAAGGGGGGGGGGGGGGGCTTTTGAGCATTGAGGAGACTTGTTATCATCTTCCATCTCCTCGCATACCTTTCATCAATCAAACCTTACTCCTCGGGGTTTTAACCTAAAAAAAATAAAAAAAATTTAGTTCCCATTTGCCAAAATCTCAGTGTGGCACTGACATCTACATTATGCAGAAGAAGAAAAAAAAAAAGACATGAATAGAAGGAGGTTCGTTTTACTGCAAAGTTAAACTTGAGTGCGTGACTAAATGCTGTCAGTGAGAGATGTGAGGACCCCCGTTATGTGTATGACAAGTGGGTGTGCCTGTGTTTAACTCCGCCTACTGGCTCCGCCCCTTTTTATGAGTTTCAAATTTCCCTGCGTTAGATTAGTCTGTGTGTATCTGTGTATGTATGTGTGCCCGAGCTCGCGTGTGTGTGTGTCTGTGAATGTGTCTGTGTGTGTGTGTGTGTGTGTGTGTGTGTGCGCGCGCGAGCCTTCGTGGACTAAATCGCAGGAAAGACAACTCACCTATCTTTCTTTCATTACTTTTTTTTACTTTTTATTCTTCTTATCATCTTTTTCATCATCCTTCTAGCTCTGCAGGACCCCCCCCCCCAACCCCCCCCCTCCCCCCCCACCCCAACGCCCTCCCGTCTCACAATTGATGCTGTTCAAACAAAAGTTCGACTGGAAAGATAAATCTAGAATTATGGGAAAATGGATGTGGAGTTCAAAAGTGCGTCATGTGAATGTCAGCACTGTTATATAGCTTGTTGTTGCTGTTGTTTTTGTTGTTGTTTAAAGTATCTTTTCGGTCTCAAAACAAGATGAAACCAAGCAACCGATTTCTTTGTCATAAGTGGGACTGGGAACGTTTTACACCAACAGTCTCAGAACACAGTTTCTTGCTCTCATTTTGATCAGACAAAGACAATGAAAATACCGTGATTACTGCCGGTAGGTAAAATATTAAGTATTTGGATGACAGTGTCGAGTATCGCCTGTAATGATTATATCATGTACTCATTTACAACAAATCTTTTGTTTATGTTGAGGATAAAGAAAAAAAGGTTAAGTAATAATATAAAAAAGAGTTTTAAAAAGGAGCAAATTAAAAAAAAAGATTTTTTAAAAAGGCCAAATTATTTTTTTAAAATGGAAGAATTAACAGTTGTGTAAAATTTGAACCCAGCATTGTGATGGGCTGAGGGATGAGAAAAGAAGATGGGGGCACGCTCGTTCATCATGTTGTTAACACAGGAATTTAGCAAGACGCCATTAGACAAACATGCTATCATAGCGGGGCGGACGGCAAAGCTCTGTTGCCCAGGACTAGCGTCGGACCGAAGGATGGCAGGGAAGTCTTTCTCTGGCGGTAGCAGCCACGACCCGAATGTCAAATCTCAGATGGCGAAGGAGTCAGCCAACTGTCGGTTACTTTAGGACAGGGTTTTCTACCTGTAGTACTGAAAAAGAAGAGACGTAAAATAATACCAAACTAGGTCAAATTCACTGTTTAGCATCATTTTATAGGATAAAATTAATGTGACTTAATCTAGCGAAATTTTGGTCCTTCACCTTTAGCCCGATTTAGCCAGATCTATTCACAGATTATGACCGTGTTCCAGCTTTCTAGATCCGTCTGGGTTTTAATTTTCTTTTGTCCACAGCATGCGCTCCCCCATTTTTGCGGAAAATGACGTATGAGAAACTCTCTTTGCCTATAGGAGCGGAGCGGAACGGATGCTGTGGACAAGTATATAGAGGCAAAGAGTGCTTTACGTCATTGTCCGTAAAAAAAAAGCGGAGCGGAGCGGATGCTGTGGACAAGTATATAGTGGCAAAGAGTGCTTTACGTCATTATCCGTAAAAAAAGCGGAGCGGAGCGGATGCTGTGGACAAGGATATAGAGGCAAAGAGTACTTTACGTCATTGTCCGTAAAAAGAGCGGAGCGGAGCGGATGCTGTGGACGAGGATATAGAGGCAAAGAGTACTTTACGTCATTATCCGTAAAAAAAAGCGGAGCGGAGCGGATGCTGTGAAGAAGAGCAGTAATTGTTTCCTTCGGTCATCACAAAATGGCAATGGAACAAAGAGAAAAGTTGAACTCCAAGCGAAATCTCCTTTTGTATCTCCTGTAGAATGATACTATTAGCGCATAATAATATGGTCTTTTCCCACAAACCGACAGGGGTCGTACAACATTTCTTGAATGAGGGTCACAGATGGAAATTTTGACTCCATCGTGGGCCACTCAGGTATTGTTGTTGAAATGTTAAACAACGGGGTTTGAGTTAAGAGTTTGAGTTTGGGTTTAGGGGCGCGTCGGCACGATAACGGCCACTTTGCGGCTTATTTTTTTTCCCCCGTTATTTTAGAATGTTGGTGATCTGTTGCCTTTTAAAAAATCTTTTGAAAAAGTATTTGATTTGTTTAGGAAAACAGGGAAGACATGGAAATAATAAACTTTGTCATCGTGGACTTACAACTTATCCTGAGGTCTTGGATCTGGTCAAATTTCCTTGATTTTGATTTTGAAAAAAAAATAAAAATAAAATAAAGTCAATAGATAAAAGATACGCACGATTGTAACACAAGAAGCACATAAATTATCTGAGCTAATATGACGAGCAAATATTTTATGTTGGCATTTTGTTGTTGTTGTCGTTCATTTGGAAACTTTTGTCCATTCCCAAGTCTCCCGCGAAATGTGCGTCTTTCATTGTACTTTTTTCTTTTTTTTTCAATTCCCCCCCCCCCTCCCCCCCCCCTCCCCCCCCGTTGTGTAAGAACGAGAGACCTCATTCTGGGTATGAAGTCCAGGGTAGTTGTGTATGTGCAGGGAAAGGTTTGGGGGTTAGGAATGGAAGCAGAGATAGGCGAGCGTTTGGCAGGGTTGAGTTTGAATTGAGTTTGGGCAACGCACGTCGACAAGATAACGTACTGAGAAGAAGAACAGCGATAGACAGAATATATAAGAGAATGATTGGACAGAAGGAGGAGCTACCAGTAGTACGAATAACAAATAGTCTGTCGCCAGTGTCTTTCTCTTTTCCAGTTTTCAACCTTTACCATTGAAAAATCCTCCAGACAAACGAGCAATTTTAGAGGCTACAGTGTCTTCTTCTTTTCGAGTTTTCAACCTTTACCATTGAAAAATCCTCCAGACAAACGAGCAATTTTAGAGGCTACAGTGTCTTCTTCTTTTCGAGTTTTCAACCTTTACCATTGAAAAATCCTCCAGACAAACGAGCAATTTTAGAGGCTACAGTGTCTTCTTCTTTTCGAGTTTTCAACCTTTACCATTGAAAAATCCTCCAGACAAACGAGCAATTTTAGAGGCTACAGTGTCTTCTTCTTTTCGAGTTTTCAACCTTTACCATTGAAAAATCCTCCAGACAAACGAGCAATTTTAGAGGCTACAGTGTCTTCTTCTTTTCGAGTTTTCAACCTTTACCATTGAAAAATCCTCCATACAAACGAGCAATTTTAGAGGCTACAGTGTCTTCTTCTTTTCGAGTTTTCAACCTTTACCATTGAAAAATCCTCCAGACAAACGAGCAATTTTAGAGGCTACAGTGTCTTCTTCTTTTCGAGTTTTCAACCTTTACCATTGAAAAATCCTCCAGACAAACGAGCAATTTTAGAGGCTACAGTGTCTTCTTCTTTTCGAGTTTTCAACCTTTACCATTGAAAAATCCTCCAGACAAACGAGCAATTTTAGAGGCTACAGTGTCTTCTTCTTTTCGAGTTTTCAACCTTTACCATTGAAAAATCCTCCAGACAAACGAGCAATTTTAGAGGCTACAGTGTCTTCTTCTTTTCGAGTTTTCAACCCTTACCATTGAAAAATCCTCCAGACAAACGAGCAATTTTAGAGGCTACAGTGTCTTCTTCTTTTCGAGTTTTCAACCTTTACCATTGAAAAATCCTCCAGACAAACGAGCAATTTTAGAGGCTACAGTGTCTTCTTCTTTTCGAGTTTTCAACCTTTACCATTGAAAAATCCTCCAGACAAACGAGCAATTTTAGAGGCTACAGTGTCTTCTTCTTTTCGAGTTTTCAACCTTTACCATTGAAAAATCCTCCAGACAAACGAGCAATTTTAGAGGCTACAGTGTCTTCTTCTTTTCGAGTTTTCAACCTTTACCATTGAAAAATCCTCCAGACAAACGAGCAATTTTAGAGGCTACAGTGTCTTCTTCTTTTCGAGTTTTCAACCTTTACCATTGAAAAATCCTCCAGACAAACGAGCAATTTTAGAGGCTACAGTGTCTTCTTCTTTTCGAGTTTTCAACCTTTACCATTGAAAAATCCTCCAGACAAACGAGCAATTTTAGAGGCTACAGTGTCTTCTTCTTTTCGAGTTTTCAACCTTTACCATTGAAAAATCCTCCAGACAAACGAGCAATTTTAGAGGCTACAGTGTCTTCTTCTTTTCGAGTTTTCAACCTTTACCATTGAAAAATCCTCCAGACAAACGAGCAATTTTAGAGGCTACAGTGTCTTCTTCTTTTCGAGTTTTCAACCTTTACCATTGAAAAATCCTCCAGACAAACGAGCAATTTTAGAGGCTACAGTGTCTTCTTCTTTTCGAGTTTTCAACCTTTACCATTGAAAAATCCTCCAGACAAACGAGCAATTTTAGAGGCTACAGTGTCTTCTTCTTTTCGAGTTTTCAACCTTTATCATCGAAAACTCCTCCAGACAAACGAGCAATTAGAGGCTGATCTCATCTTTCTTCTTCCACGTCAGCCCTGATTCTTCTTTCGTCCATCCTTCCAACTGTTTTGTCCATCCTCGACTTTTTTCTTCATTATGTTTTCTTCCTACTCCAAATAAGCATTTCAAAACAGGTTAGACGGTGAATTTTGATTTTATTCAGCATCCACAGAGTTTTCTCGACAAAACGGCTGTGCCCTTTGAACGATGCTTACACAAAGAGGAATGTACGCGTAAAAGCAAACGCGTGTTGAATCAGAGTTAACGACAAAGTAATAGCCCAATAAGTGAGTTTTAATGTGCTGTTTATGGAAAGATACCCTGGCGAGATTTAAAATCTTTGAGCCTATCGACTGAGTGCCTTGCCTGTAACCTTCACGGCCGATGTTTGCTCAGGATTAAAGGGAGTTATTTCTTCAAATCGAAGAGATTTTAGCCCATGTTTGCTATCAAATAAATATAGCGTAGATTCGGAAATAATATTTGGCTAACGGAATGGAAAAGACAGGTGAGATTAGTTAAGTAAGCATATAAAAGCTAAAGCGACTGGGACTGGATAGCAATGATCCCTGGAATACAGTAATTTCGTGACACTTAGGCTGAAGATATTAAATTCGAACAAGAAATACTTTTTCTGGGTTTGGGAGCCATTCGTCTTCATTCGGAATCTCTTTTCTTGATTTTGGAGCAATGTATGTGAAATCAGTTTTCTTGGTTTTGGTATTATGTATCGAATTTGAAAATAATTTTCTTGATGTTGGAATTACATATTGAATATGAAAACAGCGTTCTTGGTTTTAGAGCCATTACTTTGAATACTAAATGATATTGTCTGTGGCTTTACATTTATTCATAACAATATTGCAAAAATAATAACATAAATCTGACAGAGAGTTCGATTCCAGAACGTTTCGGAATTTTAGCAAAAGGACAATGGCTGAGTTTGAAAACAATGTGTCTGATTATGTTCATGCCCCCCCCCCCTTCCACCCCGACACACAGTTCACCGCGAAATGCCATTGTTTACTTGTTCCAACTTCAAAAAGAGCAAGACTTCACTCATTATGAATGCTAGTGTTCCAATTGTTGAAATACCAGATTATGATCACAATAGCAAAGGCGTTCCTACTCGGTTAACTTCAGTATGGCTTGAAATGCAGATTTCCTGATATTTCGAATGGCCCCCCCCCTCCCCTTTTTGTGTGTGTATGTGTGTATCTAATACATTCTTCACTTCGGTTTTGTAGAGATTGTTATATTCCATTTCCAGGTCCTGTCCCCAGCGAGGGCTCTCGGATAGGGCTTGTTCCCTCGTATTTCGTTTTTGTTAGGGCTACGTGGCTGATTGGGTCCTCGACGTCCGACCGTTAAATTTAACAGATTTCAGGCATTTTCCGGTCTTTGCTTACGCCAGAAAAGGAAATGACCAGCGGTTTGGGTCAGTGGGTGCGGAATGTCACACTCCCCTACAGCTCCTTACGCCATACATAGCAATTGTGCTAGGCATTATTTTTGTATTTTCTAAGTGACCCACTGCCGGTATCAGTCAATGTTTGAACTCAGGTGTGTGCTATGGAGAAATGGGACGATGACGAAACTGCTTTTTATAGCAAGGCTTTGATTTATTGTGTCTTTTGAAAAGCGTTGGCTTCTGTCAGGGCAAATTGGCCGTCACGAGGTGATACCGTTACTTTGTGTAGGCTGAGGCCGATACATTGTGGGGCGAACGACGTAGCTCGTCTCTGAATCAAGTTTAGTAATGCACCCCATACGAAAATCGAAATATATGGTTTAGAAGTGGCCCCTGAATGAAGAAATATAATGTTGTCATTCGTCAATATACACATTCCTTGTATATTTTTTTTTCATTTTATTATATGCAGCACTCCAATGCTTCGTTCTACTAAGAATTTCAATTCTTTTGTGTGTGTGTGTGTGTACAAAAACTGTCATCTTTGTTGTGTGAACGAATTAAATATTCAGTTGCTCATACCATTTACTGCATGTATCATTTTGTTCGAAAATTAAAATAATTTTATGATTTATACAAAAATGTTGCAACATTTGAAATGACAACATTTGATTGTTTGTGATTGAAATCTATATAGAACTTGCATGCAAAAACAACAACGAAAAAAATTTCCTTTGAGGGAATGATAAGCTACAGATTTGGAAACAGGGCCTAAATTCCATGGTCAGTGGTTTTCAAGACAAAGCGACAAAAGCCTCCCAAGCTGGGTTACCTATTCAATGTGAACGGTTTTCAACTTGAGTAGACGAAATACCCATTAGGCGATTCAAATCAAACATGCACTGTCAGTGTCATATTCATTCTCAACGCAAACTTCTCTCAGGGTAACGAAACTGCTCGACAATTTTCAATTAACAATCTAAAGTGAAGAGTCGGAGCAAAATGGTTTTAGTTTTGGGCATTTCAATTTGAAAAAGAAAAAAGAAAAAAGTTCAATTTTGTTTTCATTTTTATGTGTGTGTGTTTGTCTGAGAGCAGCGAGGATTATTAAGTTGATCTCTGGAAGGCGAAGCGAGTTCAAGACGATATTTCGAAATACAAAGTCTTTATCCGCCGATACTTGGTTTAGCGAATTTTGGAAGAATTCCTTTACCACTAAATAGGAACGCAGTAGCAGAGTGGTTAGCATCTTCGCCTGTGAATCAGGAGGCCGTGGTTCGATTCTCAGCCAGGTAGTTGTTGTTTTTTTTCTTGTTATAAAAGTCTTTCTATTATGGATCAAAGTTTTTAATTTTTCTTTTAACCCAACAGCAATTGCAGGGGAATAAATCCAGTTTATTGTGTGTGTTTTTGGTTTTATTTTTTTTAATTTTTTTTTGTAATTAGCCAAAACCAGTCCTGGGCGATAAACCCGGGCCGATATTGTTGGCGGATAAACCAGGGTAGTATCAGCCGATAATGTTGGCTGATAACGGATGGTGGTTCGAAATATTATTATATCATGGAAGGAAAACGCAGGTAAGTTTCGGGGGTCTGCCGGCGGCTGATAGAGGATTGTACAATAGAGATGAGAGTTTTGTATGTGAGCTTTGTTATGAAAGTATATGATTACGGTGAATGTATGAATAATTCAGTCAACTGAACCTAAACGACCGACCGCAGCCCACTTTCAAAGGACGAAAGAGAGAAAGGAAAAAAAAGAAAGAAATTGTGAACTAGAGGAACAGGATAGAGGAAATGTAAGTGTGAACTAGAGGAACAGGATAGAGGAAATGTAAGTGTGAACTAGAGGAACAGGATAGAGGAAATGTAAGTGTGAACTAGAGGAACAGGATAGAGGAAATGTAAGTGTGAACTAGAGGAACAGGATAGAGGAAATGTAAGAAGTGGCAAAGGTATGAACAGAAGAGTAAAGCAGATCTCTTCTTATTTGTTTTTTGTTTTCTCTTTCACTTCTATTTGAAAAGGAATCAAGAGAACATGGAGTGAAAGGGACGTCAGATTTAATCTTCTTATACCAAATATAAACAATTCTCAATAACAGCAAATGTTCATGAATAACAACATAATCAGTGGTGCCAACCTGCACAGTTATCAAACTTTATAATAATTATATCAATAGAACTCCTGATTCCAATAGGTTATCACTTACTGGACTTACTTATTCTCACTGGACGAGGAGGTTCTAAATGCTGGTGGGGTTTTCCTTCACTAGTAAGTTTTGAAGTCGGAACCATGTAATATCTTTAATATAGATTTGAGAATTTGGAAAACAAAAAATTGACAGGTTTTCTCAGTAACAACATTTACAGCTTTCAAAACTGGCAGGAGGAACATTTCAAATGACTTGGGAGTTGGCCAGGCCACCCTTGAAATTTAGTTTAAAGAAGATGTTAATGGTTGAGATTTTTTTTTTCTTTAACGAATATTAAATTTCCACCCAACCGGTGAGGCGTCGAATCCTAGTTTTTGATCGCCAAGAGTCACGCTGTGAAACGAAAGGAGGAAGAGGAATAAACAAAAAGACATTATTATTTTATATAATGTGTCCACATTTATAAATGGAAGTGTATATCCGTACAACATGTTGTATGGATATGGACAGTGCATATCCGTACAACATGTTTACCAAAGCGCGACTGGTGAAGGTTTGCTGAAACAAAACTTGGTATGGTGTTCACGAATTTAAAGTGACAACACATGGAATAGTCAGATGGACCTGGGGGCGTGAGGGTCTAGTCAGTTTGTATCAATGGGCTGTGGTCAAATTGACTAATCAGGCGAAAAGGGGTTGGGGTAGCCAAGTATATTATTAGCGCAGATCACGCAATCTCCGAGCAGAAATCGGATTGTTTTGTTTCTAAGCCGATTCATATTTTTAAAAACTATGCAAATTAACAAGGTCAGTAATATAGTATTCCGGTGTGTGTTCTACGTCATCGGATTGTGTGCGTTGTACGGATATGCACTGTCCATATCCGTAAAACATGATGTACGGATATGCGCTTCCTTTATAAATATATGAAATCTTTGGTTGGATTCTTTTGAGTTTGTGTGTGTGTGTGCAAATATTAATGCAAATTTAATGTTTAATTGTTCTGTTTTGTTACCTTGATACAAAATAATGCGAGTTAAGTTGCTGACGAAAGCATAGATTTTGTTAGCCCGGGCGTAGCGAGGCTGGGCTGCTTGTCGAAAATGTTTCGAGCCTGATGTCCTTATTAATTTAGACGGAGATTAATATCACAAGACGCAGGGTCCTTAGGCCTTCCATTGAACAAGGTTTGTGCATCAGGAACCATCATAACTCTTAGACATCTGCACTGCCTGTGAACTGTTGGACACTATAGCCCCCCACTTGACCACAAAATTTACGGCCCCTGTCCCATCCACTCCCTGTATCCTGTACTGTGTCATTCACAGCAATCTGCTTTGCCAAAAGCCACACCCCAGCTCTCATTAGGAAATGGGCAGTGGTCAAAGATTTATGGGTAATTTACAGTTCCACTCCTGGCGCCATAGCAACGTTTGTTAAAGACGTCGGGGGATTCGCATGTGGGGATTACGACCATGCCCGATATAAAATCAGCGATTCCTTTCCCTCTTTTCTCCAAATTTTCTTTCCCCTTTGGTCCCTTAAATATGGTAAAATAAAATAAATAGCACAGTTTTTTAAATCTGTATCGTTAGAATTGCAGCGCTGATTAATAGAGGTGAATATTAAAACGAGGAGCCATCTGCAGCTGGCCAAAGTGCATTTTATCTGAGCAGCAGATTTTTAGGGAAACGTAAGGCAATGCTTAGGGTTACTGGGAGCGTCTGCTTCCCAGCCATAGTCATCTTTCCTTTGACGAAATGGCCTCTGTAACTTTTGGGGAGAACTGGTCACAAAATAACAATTGTTGAAAAAAGCCTAATATAGTCAAAAACAGAAACACCTTTTGTTGTTTTTGTACGAAAATTTCTAAACTTAGATTTTCATGACACATTCCGAGTTGTATTCCACAGTGTGATTTTTTTTTGTGTGGGGGGGGGGGGAAGAGAGAGAGAGAGACCGCAGTACACGTCTGTCCTGGGCAATGCTGGGTACTTGTCTAGCAGTTCGTATGTATAATTGTTGAGCCGTCCGGTGTCATTTTATCTTCAGCAGTCAGCATGACCCCTGTGAGATCTTCTGACATACCCAAGTTCATGTTGTTTGTACATTTGATGGTTTTGATGGTCACCAGTGGAGCAAGTCCCAAGGGTCTGTGTGGCACCTTGTCCCAGGCTTGAGGCTCCCAACTACACACGCAACTCTTTGTTAACCCATACCATGTAAACCCGTCGGGGGAGACAATTGTTTGCTTTCACCCCGTGGATCTCACAGCCATTCGCTCGAAAACTGCTGTAATTTACCTTACAGCTGCGTTTATGTCTTGAGTTAACGGGTAATTATAGAGCTCTCACGGGCGCAGTCCTTTTGTTCGGTTCACCAGGCCTTGAAATTGAACCAAATCAGGGCTTTCCATGGACATGCTAGACAAATACGGAACGATTAACCTTCCAATTTGGTAATTTTGAAAACCATGTTAAACTTACGCCCTTTTGATATCCTCCTGGATATTACGGTATTCAGTCAATTTGTTGACCATAATAAATTTAACACATTCTGTCTTGCCCCGTAAACAAAAGAAAACCTGTTGTCCAAAATGTTCCTATCAGCTTAGAAGTCCATGCTGTGCATTTTTTGCTCGGGGGCATCATCTGAACCCCCCCCCCCCCCCCACATAAAACGTATCATTGCCAACTATGTTAGACCTTCATGTTGGTGCTGGACTACTTTGTTAGCGTCATCCAGCAGTTGCACCACATCGTCCCCTGTCGTAACTGGGTCATGTATTTTGAACCATGGAATAAAACTTTCCTCACGGCGACCGCAACTGAAGTGAAAAGTATTCCGTTTTGATGGTATCAATTAAGGAGGAAAAATTAATACAGGTGAAAGGAAAATGGATACGCGGTACAGATATTTTATGAGCGTTTCTGAGAATGAGCGTTTGTTTGTTTGTTGTTTTTTGCGTAGTTTTATTTTTCATTTATCGAGTCGATTTATTTCTATTGTTGTTGTTTTATTGTGGGGTTTGGGGGGGGGGGGGGTGGAATTCATCACTGTCACAAAAGAATTCATTCAAACATCCAAGTATGTCAAACCTGTAAAGTTACTTAGACTTACGACAGAAAGAATTCTGGCATGTGGAGACCGTAAACTGATCTCCGCCTGGTGTCACAAACGTTTTCAGCACAATTTTAGCACCTGCTCGGGAATACCCCAGGTCTCTTTGTACAACACGATAAAATTCACGAGACAGTTTGTCACTTTCACACCCGTTACCCGTGCTTGAACCCTGGGTGGGCATAATTTTTTATTGAGACGGGTGACGTTCCTCGACCTGCGCCTTTGAACACAGCTCCTAAGGGACAGCCTTGTGGCGCTTACCGTTGTATTGTGCTATGACAGATATTCTTAGCTGTACAAATTGGACGTTTCCTTGTCACAGCTCGCAAAACACTCAAGTCTTTGTAGGAAAAGTAGAAATAATGTGTCAAGGAATCTCCCTTTGAGAATTGTATTAACACATGAGAAAGTACACCAGATATTAGATAGTAGTAACGTTCGGGGCACGGTCGGAAACGCGTAATTTAGCTACGCTAAAAAAACTCATATTCTTACAGGAAAAATGGAAATACATGTAATATCAATGAACCTCTCTTTGGCACCGTATTAACACATCAGACACTACACATTAGACAGCAGTAACACTTAGAGAAAAGGACGGAAACTGATAACTTACTTTAATACTTTAATAAACTTTATTTCATGTGCCCATTAACTTTATTCTTTGATAACTATTTTATTACCGTGCTACGGTCCGTATTCCAAAAGTTACGCTGGTCACAAATTGTGTATATTTACCTCAGCTCTTTCGTAGGCACGGATTGTATTACGCTTTGTAGCTTTTGCAGAGCTTTTGTGAAGTCACTGTGATTTTTCTCCGTTGATCAATGGACGGATAAAAGATTGTTTTGGGGTTCAGCATATTTACCCGGGTAAGGCCACTAATGAGGTAGTTTTGTTACCTACTGAATTAGGGTTCGTATTTCGAAAATGATGCTGGGCTAGAAACTGGCATATCTATCATATACATAAGCGGTGGTATTAAAATCTTAGCTCATCTCACAAAAATGAACATTTGAAAAAAAAACAATTTTGGTTATTTGTGGTTGAAATCTATATTAGAACTTGCATGCCAAAAGTAATTTTCCCCGATGGGATGGCAAGTTACAGCTTTGGTCCCACGACCAATAAGTGATGTTTCCCATGAATACATCGAACGCCGTGCATGAAAGGCTCAGCTTTCTCAAGCTCACACGGACAGTGGTCAAGCTGGACTCATCATCTAATTATTCCCACTTCGTTCGCAGTTTGTTCATCCTTGCACAGCGTGACAAACTCTCCTGCTGGCTCTCCACCCCAGATATAGCTAGCCAATTGATATCAGTAACAATAGAAGATTACCAGTGTCTCCTAGCGCGCTATAGTTGACCTAAACACAATGGCCCAGGAGCGGCTTTTGATGAAACAATTGATGGAACAAGGGACGTTGATAAATCTTGTTGGGTTTAGAAACTCCCTCGAGGTACCCCGGACATTTACACAGATTTAGATAATACACAGTGATTTTCTGGCTCGTCTTTGTCAACGCTGTTAAACTGACTAGTTACGCCTATCGATTGTAGATAAATCTGTGGCTATATTTCAGACAGTACACATTTCTTTTGTTGTTGTTGTCGTTGTATTTGTGTATGTTTCTTAACACTGCTAACTTGACCGTACTGGCGACGTCTTTCAGATATGCATAAGTTGTTCGCTAATGTATGCATAAGTTGTTCACTAATGTATGCATAAGTTGTTCACTAATGGATATCAGTGGTACAAATGAAAAATGAAAATTTCACGTTTTGATAATGGGTGTGGCCAATCCTAGTAAACCTGCTTTTATTAAAAAGGGCCTTAGAAAAGCTTTATAAAGGGCTTTTGAATGCTTTTTTGTTTTTATTATGTTATTTTGAAAGAGTTCCGACAGTGTATATGTACATCCTCTATAAACAGGCCTGTAACACAGGTAGAGCTATTTTGCCACCAAATAGTGTACATTCTTGTTGGCTTTTGTTCTCCATTTCAATAGGTTTTTATTTTCATTGGAGTTGCCTTATGTTGGTAATGTGTGGGTGGTTTGTGTGGCAAACTAACGGAAGAGTTTGGCTGGGTAAGACGATTTCGATGTCGATTGTCTCAGGAGGCATCATGTATATCTATACTCTATAATACTTCAGGACTTGCCTGTGCCTGACACCAGTTATTGACTAAACCACAAAACGTACAAGCTCTAGTTTCCTTTCTTTTTTAAACAGATTATAATTGATACCCAGAACCTAACCCGACCATTGGCAATAAGCAGTGAGTTTGAATTTAAGTTTGGAAAGAGCTCGTCCACCCGATAATGGTCACGATGTGCTGGGAAAAAGCCAAATGATAGAATATAACAGAACAGATAAGATAGAAGGAAACCCTACCAAAAGTACCGCCATCGACCACCGGTGGTAGTACTCATGTATCTAGTTTAAAAAAAAAAAAAAAGAACATTTCTTTGGATTCATTTTGTCCCCGATGTGAACAGTGGCGTTTTCTTCCAGCTTCCATGGTAGCCACCATTTGACTGCATTTCAAGAGCGTTCAGCTCGGTGCACTTTCCACTTACGGGAACAGCCTGCCCATCATACCAGTACGCATAGGAGACCGTGTTTGAGAGAGAGAGAGAGACAGAGAGAGAGAGAGAGACAGAGAGAGAGAGAGAGAGAGAAAGAAAGAGCAGGAGGGATATGGAGAGAAAGTACGGGATACACGGAGAGGTGAGGAGGGCGGACGCAGGTTTACCCCAATTCTTTACCCAGAATCGTATCCAAGAATTGGCATCGTTATATTACACATTTTAAACACAAGGTTAGACAATCATTATCATTATATCATCATCATCGTCATCATCATCATCATCATATTATTATTATTATTATTATAAAGGAAGTAAGGCTTCCAATGTAATCATGAACGGTTTTTTAACCGCCAAGCCTTAGATTCCACAAAATATCATATTACGCATAGAAAGTCGTAAAGGTGTACATTGGCATATTTGAAATCGTCTTGAAGTTTGCTATATTTTTAATACTTTCGTTGATTTTGAGCCACAACTAAGTTAAACAGAAGACAGTATTCAGACAGTCTGAGCCGGCCGGGCGTATTTTCTTCGAGTAAAATTAAAAAGTATGACAGGAAATTTCGTTCTGCGCCTCAATTTACACATCATTGGTTATCGAAACTCAATTTTAAAAATCACAACTGTGTATTCCCAGAGCCATAGGGCCAAGCAGTCATAATAATAATAATAATAACAATATTAATAATAATGATAAAATACGCTGGTGGCTACATTAACGTCTGGCGTTAATAGACTGCTATTTCATGTACATGATCATGTATTGTGAATGCCGTCTTTACATTTTAGTTATTTCAAACAAAAATAAATTTAAAAAAAATACATTCATGGCTCCAACGTTAACAGACTGTTACTCTATGTAAACAATCATGTTCTGTGTACACAATCATGTTCAGTGAATGGCATTTTATCTGCCCCAGCGAGCCCTCGCCAATGCAATGCTCCACGTCACCGCTCGCAAAACCCACCCAGGCCCTGCATGTTTCCCCAAGTATTCCGCCCAGTTATCTACATCCACTCCGTGGCTTCAAAGCCAGTCCGGGCTTCCGGGCATTTATGAAAAGATCATTTTTAATCTTCAAAGGCAGGAGAGTGTCGGAGGGGCGATAACTCTTAACCTGAAATTTGCAGTTTATGATGTTGGCTTGATGGTGCGAGAAGAGATAAACACGCCGTTAGATTTGTGGACACAGCCGTTGGTTGGTGAGACATTAATTTTTCAAGCGCTTCATGGAAATACTGGGCGGAAATAATGCTGTCTTCATCGAAAGTCCAATAATTATTACGTTTCTTTTCTGTTTGTTTCTTGCTGTTTTTTAAAAAAATATTCAAAACAGACAAGTAGATTTCCCATTTGGCTGTCGTAAGTACGTACGCACCCCAAACGTTTTGTGCTGGGGGTGCGAGCCTATACGTACCTACCCCCAACCCCGTCCTTATCGTCAATCCTAAATCTTATCGAATCCCTAACCCTGCCTGCCTACCCTTTCAACCAAAAAAACGGGAAGAAAACAAAAAGAAAATCGGAGAGAAAAATAATATTAATTAAGGCTGTTGTAAGGAGTATTTCGGGAGGAGCTCTCTAGCTCTGGAATCACAAAAGGCTTTAAAATACGTACCCCTAATGCAAAAAACAAAAAACAAACCATGCGGGACTTACGCACCCGCAACAACACTCTTCCCATTTACACTGATGATGACATTCATCCATTACTTTATCTGTCAGTGCGAACCATTAAAAATTTTATCTGGTGAGCTTTTATACTGTCCGCTTTACCGGAACAAATAATAAAAGACACGTTGTTTTTTTTTGTTGTTGTTGGTACTTGTGTTTGTGCCTTCAAGCGTGCTACACCTCTATTTCCTATAGAGTGAAGCTAGGTTTATTTCAGAAGTGAGGCTTGGGACTCCATTGGATAAGTGAATATCTTTTTAAAAACTCGAGAAATTAGTGAGATTGGAACCCTTCCCGGGTGGGATTTGAACCTGGGACTTGTGGCCCCCGGGACAATCGATCTTACCATTATGCCACAAAGCCGGCCAAAAATAGAAATGAAATTAAAACTCAAAACTGAGTGAGAAGAATGGACCGTCGACATCTCTTACCCAGCCCAAAACATGTTGTTTGATCATTGAGCGTAAAATTTCACTTCAGCCCTCCTAATCTATTTTATTCACAATAGCTTGGTAAACTATTTTCACAACGAAAGCGATAGTAAGTTGATACTCTCAGCGCCTGCAGGTTTCTCAAACTTTTATGTGTCCACAATATTTGGATTAATAATGATGAATAACATTATCAGATATCTGCGATCCAGCGTAGCTTTCGTTACACCCGCCGTGAAGTATCTAAATAATGGGATGGTAATTAATTTACTGTGTAACGTTTTTTTGCGTCTCCGTATCCCGAAAGTTACGGAGTCCCGGCAGACTGTATGCTTTTGAGATCATTGACAGATTTTTTAAATTTCATGACATGCTAAGGCTTTGTGCACATCGGCGACCTTATCTGGCATGTCTCTCCCTCACGGCACCCTGCCTCAGTGGCGTAACTAGGCTGGGGTAGGCGGGGTACGGGCTCCGGACACCAGATTTTTGGGTGCGCCCTCCTTAGGGTTAAAAAAAATAAAAATAAAAATAAAAAAAAGAAGCTAAAATGTAGAAAAAGGTAAATTCAAAGGGGCGCCTTTTTTTTTGTTTTTTTGCCATGGGCGTCATCGGCACTGGTTATATACCTTTGCCCCTTTTCACCTGTTCTCATTTCTGCATTTCTGTGCCTCTTCCTTTCATTTCTCTCTACCACTCACATCCTTCCAGGATTAATATGACGCGTGATGACATCGCCCAGTGGACCCACCAAGTTCCTCTGTACTGGTTTCCCTTACCTTTGCCCTGTGGTGTGCCAGAAACATGTGAAGGGTGACCAGGAAGCCTGTTGAAGCTTAGAGATTATGTCCCTCTTTTGTCACCAACAGAGGTGGTCTAAACTGTGTGCAGCTGAAGAGCGAAGGCAGGACAAGACTGAGAAAGAGACTGGATGGGTTGTTTTGTTTTTTTCTTCTATAGGGAGGGGGTAAGGTGGGGGTGTCTCTGTTAACCCTATTGCTGTCAAAAAGGAGTCCCTGACTCCCGAGAAGAGTGTTTCAACTGCAAGTTTTCATCATACAAACTTAATATTTGAGGCTGTTTTTGATTTAGAAACCTTAATAAATAATATCTTTCTGAAACGCTGATTTAATTGGCCTTGGCAGCCAAGGGGTCAACAAAACTACCATTTTAATTTACTTATGACAGTAGTAGGGTTAAGCTGGATGGTAGAGAGATATTTTGAGTGTATAGCCCGTGGTAAAAACTCCAGTGGCCAAAAACGCAGTGGGAGAGATAGGGGTATCGCGGCAATGTTTTTAAACAAACAAGCCCATTTCCAGGTTACCACAATCACAGCGCTACTGCGAATCTTTGCAGCTTCACGGCCATTGTTGAAGACGCTGATATCGTGGGGCGGACGGGCTGAGAGAAAGTGCCTGGGCGACTATCATACTCCTTCCATCACTGGTTGGTATCGATATCATTGAAGCCGAGATGGAGATTAAGATCACAAACAAACAAACAAACAAAAAAACAAGAATGCCTTTTTTCCTTTTGCGTTTCAACTCAAGACATTTTTTGGTAAAAATTCATCAAACGCTCAGTAAAAAATTGAGCTATGGTATAGAATATGAATTACCTTAAGACTTACTGTTGTTGTTTTTTTTTAACATTTCTGTTCTCTCAGTACAAGGCGTGTCTTGGTCAGACAAATTCTTGGGTTTAAATTCTTTCAACATTTAATAAGAGCTGTCAAGCTGCGTTTTCATGTGTACGGAAACGGAAACGTCAAAAATCCACCAAGTGGTAAAAAGAAAGAGTGTTTCCATGATTGTGTTTGGAAACTTCATGAAAGCATTCTCTCTATTTCATTCTAACTTGAATGGTTTTTGGCTTTTTCCGTGCAAACGAAAACCCAGCTGGAGACGATAACGTTAAATGTCCGGTCAGACCACAATTGTGAGGCTGAGTTTTCATGTGTACTGAAGCGGAAACGGCAACTGAAACGTCAAAAACCCTTCAAGTAGTGAATAGAAAAAATGTTGCCATGTGTACGAAAACACATTTTGCCGTTTCCGTTTCCGTACACAAGAAAACCCAGCTTGAGTTCCCAATGCTGATAATTTCACTAAATATGTCACTGTCAGTCTCGCATTCATGTAAGCGGCTGGAATAACTAATCACAATGACAACCCGGCCAGAATAATCTTTCCCATTTTGTTTTGTCTGAAAACTTAAATTTGCCCTAGGTTTTCATTTATTTTTGTACATTCTTTGTCAACGGGTGTTAGAATACGGCGCGACCCGTATCACTAGAATTTTTTAACACTAGGGTTATATCGATACGGACAGGTTAAGTCCAGAAAAAGGCGCCTAATGCGGAAAAACTGTCGTATGTGTACACTTAATCTATTGTTAGTTGCAGTGGCCTGGAGAGAACACGAACAAACAAATGATTGGTTACTGTTTGTTCAGGCTCAGACGGCGATACTTTGATGCCCAACTTGTGGATACTTCCAGCTTCCAGTTACAAGCGGCAGGGGTTTAACTCCTCGTGCTGCATGGTAACTTTTGTCCGAACCGGGTGAAATAACGACCTGACCTGATCTCTAAATATCAGGACAATGAAGATATTAGAGCCTGCCCTTGTCTTTCCAATTGACATTACAGAACGTAGCGCGTATTTCCTGGATTTAAGAAAATATCATATTGACATGTTAAAAGTTGGATACGGGAAGGTTAAATCTGAAACTTAGTCATCCATCAGTGTTCCCTCAAGGCTGTACGCATTTTGCAATCAGTGCACAAAAGGCTAGATACCCGAATTAATGTGGTAGCAACATCGTAATTGTACTAATAAAAATAATATTAATATAGAGATTAAAATCACAACTAAATACATTACTTTCGTAGAATGCAATCATACCTGTGTGAGCATAAAACATGCCAATATCCTTCTATAAGCCATAAGGTTTTGACTGTGCCAAAATTTTAATTATCTTGAACAAATTTCAAGTTTACACAATCATTCATTTTTATTTATTTTTTTAGTTTGGTTGTTGTTTTGTTTTTATTTTTGCTGTTTTCGCTAGCTTGTTTGCGTTTGTTTTGCTTTCTGAATTCTTTGTTTGTATAAGAGATAACAAAGATAAAAAAATATTAAAAAATCTTATATCTGGAATAAACAATGAATTATTTGCAGTTAATACAGATGAACCAGAGAGTGTGATAAACACAAAATTAAATAGGCACGCCTTCTTAAGGCAAAATTACATAGCTTTGCTCTCCCCCGTGCTAAAAGAAAGAGATTGCTTGATTTATCGTAATGATACCATTAGCATCCACCTCAAATGACGCCATAGACTCCCGTTACCATCTTGCAGATACGATACGATTTCGTGCTAGAAAACGTGAAACATCACGTATCTGTTCGCCCGTGTTGAAACCTTTTTGCTTTCTCTCACATCACCTCGGACATGCCGGGAACTCAGTTGTTATAGCGGTGACGTGTTGCTCTTAAGGCCATCCAACGGTGCTCTATCAACGGTATTGTTTACAGGACAATACACTTTCTGTGTCACCATTTCCAGTTCGTTTTAGTTAGATAAACAATTTCTCTGTGATTCGCGGTAATGTATTGTCTTCATCAACAACTTTGCCTCCTGCTTCCAGGGCGCAGTTCTACTAACAGCTCCGTGAGCTAAGCTCAGCCGGATGGTCGTTGCTCTTTCTAAATTGACCTACTTGGTGTGTCTGTCTTTTCTCAATATTCACGTCACAATATTTGCCTTCTTATCCATTTTAGTGGTTTAGATTTTTCTTATACGTCATGTATTTCCAAACGACGAAGTAGAAGAAAAAGAAGAAAATCCCCATCACCAGGGTCTCCGAACAGGCAGATTGGATAACATACAAGTGTGATCAGTTGTCTTGGCGATTTAGTAGGTGAAACAAGGCTGCCCCAGTTCACTCTTTGGATGTCTTAATCTAATATTGTATTGGTCTGCTTGAACTTGTCGTCAGAATGATAAGTTGAGTAAGAAAGATATCCACCCCCCACCCCCTGCACCCCCGGCCCCTCTCAAAAATTAAACGGATCTAATTAACTTCGTGTTTTAATTTGTTACAAGGGCATTGAGATATTTGTACGTTACGAATCATGAACAGTTGGGTTTTTTCAGTTAACAAGGTGGGATGATAACTATAGTGTGTTTCGTGAGTTTTTCGTTTCAAGGAAGAAACACACAAAAAAAAAATTATTATGGTCACGGAGGAGGACAGTAGTCCACCTACTCATTTTCAATACATTCAGTCAAAAGGCTTAAGTTATCGCTTGTAGAAAGGGGCACAACTTTCTGAAAGGACTACACAATCCTAAAGTCTCTCCTTCGCAGGAATTTACGACACTAAACATCAGGAAGGCCAGGATACACTGCCTCCTGGCTACACTATTCATCATTGACACCTTATAAATCCAGTAGAAACAACAAGGGCAGTGAGACTGGAACAGCCACATAATGTAAACCTTTCTAATGCTCAGTCGGTGCCAAAAGAAAACAAAAAGCGGCATCCAGCGCGGTAACCTCAGACATCCATTGTTTATTTTCATGGCCACCGTGTTGACAGTAAACCCTGCATTTTCAACACTGGCGTTTCATAGTGCATCTTAAAACCTCGCATTCTCCAGTGCCCTACGAAATACCCATATCAGTGCTCTTTCTCCGGCGTCCATGTCCCCCTACCTGTTCCGCGCTTGCCTATTTATTGCGCCAGTATTGATATCCTGTGAAACGGTTTGATTTCAGGGAATTTGTGAACTGTAGCAGAAAAATGTGAAGTGATATTTTTCCCAGACTTCGGTATTCTCCCACCCTCTCCTCCATATCCCCACCCCTCCACCCCCCACCCCCCCCTCACCCAGCCATCCCTCAAGTAATAATCTAAGAAGCATGTTTAATAGCACTGCATAATCTTAATGTTTTTTCTCTAGCATTTACTAACCTGACAGGAGTCTCCGGGTAAAATTCATCTACCTGTATTTTTATCTATATCTTAACATGACAGACAAACAGACGGAGAGACGCACGTGACAGACAGATAGATAGGTAGATAGATAGATAGATAGATAGATAGATAGATAGATAGATAGATAGATAGATAGATAGATAGATAGACAGACGGACGGACGGACGGACGGACGGACGGACGGACGGACGGACGGACAGACAGACAGACAGACAGACAGACAGACAGACAGACAGACAGACAGACAGACAGACAGATAGATAGATAGATAGATAGATAGATAGATAGATAGATAGATAGATAGATGAACAAATAGATGAAAATAGACCAATAAAATTAGTATATTTTGCTTGCCGCTCACCAGTAGGCTAAACACCCTGAGCGATATCGAACGAAATGACAGGTATACAATGATACAGGCTCTGTTACTATCAACATACCCTAATGTGAGCAAAACAGGCAGTAAAGTGGGAGACCACCTCCAGGGCCAGGACCCTCTCAGACCTGGGGTCGCCCGTCTAGCGCGCATCGCTCTCCCCGAGCTCAAACCTTAACCTTTTGCACGCAGGTCCTGAACTGCTTAGCCACCGTCGCCACACGCATTCCCCCAGCGAGATCTAACACTTTACTTTTGTACCTACAGGCCATTCACAGGCAGTTTCCACCACTTCCACTTCGTTCTATAGTGTTTTTGAAAGCCTTCTCGTATGAAGTAGCGGGCAGTCTCCGTGGACGGAGCATAATATTTCTTCCTTGGGGTATCGAGTTTTGCAGTCACGATGTCACACAACAATGTAAGACTCGCCCATTGAAGAAATAATTCCCACCCCTTTTAAGAAGAATACTGTATCTGTGGATTTATTCTGTGCCAAGAACTGAATTTGGCATCTATATTTTCAGCGTGGATAGCTGGTCTTGTGGACTTGACTGCAAACGTAATCTTTGATTTTTTGTTTTTGTTTAAGGTTCATACCAGCGAAAGAGTTGGGTATTCGCAGTTGTACCGTCTATCCATTCATCCATCCATCCATCCATCCTTCCATTCATCCATCCACCCATCCATCCTTCCATCCATCCATCCATCCATCCATCCATCCATCCATCCATCCATCCACATATCCATCCATCCATCCACTCACTCATCCATACATACATCCATCCACCCATCCGCCCGTCCATCCATCCATTCGTCCATCCACATATCCATCCATCCATTCATCCATCCACCCACTCATCCACCGAATCACCCATCCATCCATCACTCTAAATCATGGTACAATTATAAAATCAACTTTTAGTCTGGACTGATGAACCAAACGTTACCGTCTGTCTCTAATGATTTAGGTTTATTGACAAACACAAAGAAACCGCGTAGGTTCAAGCACGGAAATGCGCATTATGTCAATGATCGCAATATACTTAAATACAATTAATCCCCAAAGTGCCAGCGCATAATTTAGATTCTGAAAGTCAGCCAATTTTCAATAATTATGGTGGATATTATTGGCAAGCAATTTTTTTCTGCTTCGATACTCCAGTTTTGGTATCTGCCCGAAGCTACTTTCTCTTGGTCCCACCTTTCGCCCGCTCATCGACATGTTTAGAGTATTCTCCCCTTGTCGCCCCGAGCAACGATACCGGATATACAGCCATATTGGTTGTGGAGCGCTGCAAGGCAATGGATCAGAAACATCATTGGAGTTTCAAGCCTTCTGGCTTGTTTTATTTCGTGTTTGACACTTGGTGTATCCACAACATTAGGCAATGCCATTCAATGGAAAAAGCCTGAAAACACACGCGCACACACACGCAGGAACACGCATCTAAACATGAACTCTGGCTATCGTTTTCTGTTTTGTGAGTGATAAGTTACGTGTGCCGAAAACAAGACAGGCAATGTTTATAATGGAAACACGGGGGAAATATTTTTGTTTCTATAATTGCAACATTGCCAATAAGCCGAATACTACATCGTGCGCAAAGTTTACGCAGTGTAGGAAATAACATTCCCGTCTAGACATTACTGATGGTTTTGTCCTGCCAGCACCTGAAAATTTACCGACATCTTTGACAGGCGCTGTCAAACGTATATGTTTAAAATGCGCAGTGAGAAAACAAACAGAATCAATAGGAGAAGAGTGTTGACAACGCCAATCTGAACTTAGACACTAAGGCTGGCGGCGTTCTGAGTCAAGCCTGTTTTGAGTCAGTGTGCGAGGTTTCTCATTTCCACCAATTGACTCAAAACAGTAAGTTTTGTCGCACCAAAAAACAGTGACACTTGTTTCAGGCTCACCAGTGGGCGAGGTCCTGCTGAACTCTATAGGCCTCATTTCATACTAAAGTCGAGACGAAACTTTAACCCACGCACCACCAGCCTGAAATGCTATGTCTTGTAGACATCAGCGAATATTTTGAAAAAAATAATTTATTTTTTTTTGTCAAGGAAAGCATGACAAAACAATTTTGTAAACCTCATCTCTTATGTAGCCTCATTGCCCAGGAGGAACACGAAAAGAAACCTCAGAAATCACCGGCAAGACTAAATTGATGAAGCATTTTCTTCTTAAGGAAAGCATGGTGACATAGTTGAGTCAAACTTTTTTATTTATGTTTGAGGGGAAATAAAAGGTTCTCGGATCAGTGTGGAAAAACAGTTTGAGCGGGGCGTCAAACCCGACAACCACTGCTTTTATCATTGTCGTGCTTGCCTTTTCATCATTATTATCAACATCATCTTCTTTTACCAGTAGATCTACCTCAGTTTTATCAGCCTCACCATCAGCAGAATCAACAGTATCGCCGGCATGCGAAGGACGGGATGTCGCTTAGTCATACGGACAACAGGGCCAAAAGTTGTCAAAGGAAAGTGAAGACACGCATACTGCCTTGCTACGAAAAATCACTGTATATGCTAAAAGAAAAAAAAAACAAACGTTTTTTTTTCACTGGAGACACGTATACGTCAGCGTTATGCCTTGGTTCATTCTTTGTTCCATTTTTACAACTAACCAAAAGAAACCATCAGGTGTGCTAAATTATGACTCACAATCATTCTATGAAATGATGTTAAAAAGTGACATGACAGATACGGTATTTTCCGGCAAAACAGCGGCATAACGCGGCTACCGTCGCCCGTGACAAATATCTGTATCACCAGGCTCTGCGTTCTCCTCACACCATGGCTAAGTCAACATGTATTTGACCAGGGAAGATAACCCCAAATGCCTTTTACGGCGCCTACTTATGACCCTTTAATCCCACCCTCATTAACAGCGGTCTTCAAACTGTGTCTACGTATGACTCTTCAATCCCACCACCACCACTACCAGCAGTCTCCATACTGTGCCTGTCTTTGCCTTGTCAATCCCACCACTACCATTATTACCAGCAGTCTCCATACTGTGCCTGTCTTTGCCTTGTCAATCCCACCACCATTACCAGCAGTCTCCATACTGTGTCTGCCTTTGCCTTGTCAATCCCACCACCACCATTACCAGCAGTCTCCATACTGTGTCTGCCTTTGCCTTGTCAATCCCACCACCATTACCAGCAGTCTCCATACTGTGCCTGCCTTTGCCTTGTCAATCCCACCACCACCATTACCAGCAGTCTCCATACTGTGTCTGCCTTTGCCTTGTCAATCCCACCACCATTACCAGCAGTCTCCATACTGTGCCTGCCTTTGCCTTGTCAATCCCACCACCATTACCAGCAGTCTCCATACTGTGCCTGCCTTTGCCTTGTCAATCCCACCACCATTACCAGCAGTCTCCATACTGTGTCTGCCTTTGCCTTGTCAATCCCACCACCACCATTACCAGCAGTCTCCATACTGTGTCTGTCTTTGACTTCAATCCCACCACCATTACCAGCAGTCTCCATACTGTGTCTGCCTTTGCCTTGTCAATCCCACCACCATTACCAGCAGTCTCCATACTGTGTCTGCCTTTGCCTTGTCAATCCCACCACCATTACCAGCAGTCTCCATACTGTGTCTGCCTTTGCCTTGTCAATCCCACCACCATTACCAGCAGTCTCCATACTGTGTCTGCCTTTGCCTTGTCAATCCCACCACCACCATTACCAGCAGTCTCCATACTGTGCCTGCCTTTGCCTTGTCAATCCCACCACCACCATTACCAGCAGTCTCCATACTGTGTCTGCCGTTGCCTTGTCAATCCCACCACCATTACCAGCAGTCTCCATACTGTGCCTGCCTTTGCCTTGTCAATCCCACCACCATTACCAGCAGTCTCCATACTGTGTCTGCCTTTGCCTTGTCAATCCCACCACCATTACCAGCAGTCTCCATACTGTGTCTGCCTTTGCCTTGTCAATCCCACCACCACCATTACCAGCAGTCTCCATACTGTGCCTGCCTTTGCCTTGTCAATCCCACCACCATTACCAGCAGTCTCCTTACTGTGCCTGCCTTTGCCTTGTCAATCCCACCACCACTACCAGCAGTCTCCATACTGTGCCTGTCTTTGCCTTGTCAATCCCACCACTACCATTATTACCAGCAGTCTCCATACTGTGCCTGTCTTTGCCTTGTCAATCCCACCACCATTACCAGCAGTCTCCATACTGTGTCTGCCTTTGCCTTGTCAATCCCACCACCACCATTACCAGCAGTCTCCATACTGTGTCTGCCTTTGCCTTGTCAATCCCACCACCATTACCAGCAGTCTCCATACTGTGCCTGCCTTTGCCTTGTCAATCCCACCACTACCATTACCAGCAGTCTCCATACTGTGTCTGCCTTTGCCTTGTCAATCCCAACACCATCATTACCAGCAGTCTCCATACTGTGTCTGCCTTTGCCTTGTCAATCCCACCACCATTACCAGCAGTCTCCATACTGTGCCTGCCTTTGCCTTGTCAATCCCACCATCATTACCAGCAGTCTCCATACTGTGCCTGCCTTTGCCTTGTCAATCCCACCACCATTACCAGCAGTCTCCATACTATGCCTGCCTTTGCCTTGTCAATCCCACCACCATCATTACCAGCAGTCTCAATACTGTGTGTGTTACAGGCTGGACTGGGTGATAGTGCCCTCCAGTGTTACAGAGTGGGTATTATGACTGCATTTTAAATCGAGAGGTATTTCTTATTTACTCTTTCGTACCATGCCACACACTAAGAACAATCTGAATAAGTTTCATAAACAGACCTGCAGGGCCACAAATTTAATTACATTAAATTTCCTAACAATTTTGTCTAGATCTATTACATACTAAAAGACAACATCAGCAGCATCAAATGAAAATTCAATAATATGTCACTAGAAGTCTCCTCTAGATTCCTATAAGATTAAGATCATTCTGACTCACTAACAATTTAAGTACTAGTTATATATCTCTCAGATATAGTCTGCCTACTATCTATCAAGCAATATACTAATGTCTCTGGCGACGATGTCATCTCAGCTATTTGTGCCTACCGCTTATAATGGATCAAGCTCGTCAATATAAACTGACGTAGTTAAGTCTATTAGATCTACTCTAGGATGGGCTGGCAATCCCCAGCCTCATCCAGACAAATCAATCCCAATTCACAGATGTGTATGCCAAACATTCATACTAGTTGCAAGTTAATATAAATCTTTGTCTTGCATTCTTGGGTAGCACTCCTAACATATGCGGCAATCCTGTCCTACTGGATAAATTATGTTCAGCTCCTCGTTCATTGTTGAATCATCAAAGGACAAACACTTACACTTGGTCCCTGGTAAGGAAAACCAGGGAACAGCAGACAATAGCAGTGGGCATATCTCATTCAAGCATATGGCTTCATCTCAATGCCTATAATGGACTAGACATGAATCAACAGTTTTATGATTCTTCAGGCAGAATCGTGCCGACGCCTGCACAGATTGGAATTTTCTGTATGGAGTAATGAACATAGGTATGGCTACGCTTTTATACTGTGCAGCCACCTGCAAATTACCGTCCAAATGCCTAGATTTGATTGGTGCATCCATGCGAGCTCAGCTCGCAGTATTAATAGATTCTACGTGGGAGTTGGTCACGGCCTTGTACTAAAAACAGACAAGGTCAAATCAAAATGTCAAAACCATTACTGAAATCTTTAAACCCTCGTGCTTTCTACATTTTATGTACGAATTTCTGAACGCGACTAAGCGTCTTAAACTATCTATCCTTATTCACCCCTTCTCTTCCCTTGTAAGTGTTCATCAAAATCACGGGGTCGAGAATTGCACTGTCACTCCTAACTTATCCATTTATTCTATCTCGCCCCACGTTCTTTCCATCTCTAAGAAAAAGTGTTTCAAAAACAAACTGTTCACGAGAACAGTTCAAGGACAATTTACGCTGGTTATAATCAACGAGACCGTGAAAACTCAAGTACTTGCAAGTCGTGACCCAGCACGACAATTATAACATTAACCTTGACAGTGTGCATGTACTACGCTTCAATCCCACCATCATTACCAGCTGTCTCCATGCTGTGTCTAGCTATGTATGACGCTTTAATCCCAGCCTCATGACCAATGGTCTTCAAACTGTGTCGGCGTATAACGCTTTAATCCCATCGTCATGACCAACGGTTCTCAAATTGTGCCTGCGTAAACCCTTCAATAGTCCTCATAACCAGCGGCCTACAAAGTATGTCTACACATGACCCTTCAGTCCCACTCTCAGTACCAGCGGTTGCCAAACTGTGCCTCCTTATGACCCTTCAATCCCATCATGAGTACCACCAAAAACAACAACAACTACGACTGCTACTACTACAAATGTTGACTGGAGGTGACAGAAATATTTTGTAATACATTTAGAAAGTTTTGGCAGCAGATTTGTTGTTGCTGTCGTTGTTATCAGAATAGATCCTTGAGAGAGAAAATAAATGCCAGAAGTGCGACTCTTATGACGTCAAATGAAACAATTTGTGGAAACGTAAGCAAGCGCTTTATAAACACAAGCTTGAGTCGGGTGGTGTTTATTATATAGATAGATAAATAGCTAGATAGATAGACAGACAGGCAGACAGACAGACAGATAGATAGATAGACAGATAGATAGAAAGATTGCCAACGGCAACTGTGACTTGTACATAATATAACTCCCTTGGTTTTTAATGCTGAATTAGACGCAAAAAAAAAAAATGAGAACATTAAACCTTAGTTGAAATATTTTCATATCACTTGAAGACTTGGCACAAGTGAGATGAACAGAAGGCAGGTAGAAACTGTCTACTGTCAGAAATGTCTTGTGTCAAAATCGTGGGCGCATCTTTTACAACCAGTGTGAAGTTTTGTTTAGGAATTCTGGGCCCATACAGTTCTCCCTTTGCTTACAGTTGGTTGTGGCAGCTGTCTCATCTTGGCTATGACACGAGCAGTTAACAAACCGTTCGCCAGCTCATAAACGGGTGGCCTGGCCGCTCGCCTTCAGAAAGGGGTGCGTACCAATTCACTACACATACGCTGTTTTGGTTCCTCCTTGGAAAAACAAAACAAAACAAAACAAAGAACTCCCGGCCCAAACACCAAAACGTCAGTCTGTATTCTCTCCCCCAGCACCTCAGGCTTCGATATCAAAGGGCAACACTGAACGCAGATAGTTCAGCTTGAATATTTTACAAGAGATTAAAAAGCAACGATTCTAATTACTTACATGACCTTGACAAGTCGTGACTTTAGTTCCTGTTGTTCTCTCTCTATTTTCTAAGAAACTGGAGATCTTTGAGTATGTAGAAGGGGTGTAACAAATGCATACCTTCTCAAGCTGTATCGCGGCTCTGATTTATTCGAACTCCTTGTTCACTGCTCATCTGTAGCTCACTGTGTAACATTCTACGGTCTCTAACACCTGCGTAATGACTCAAGCCGCAAAATGTTCAACGTTGAATTTCTCAGTTGTGCAAAAATTGGAATTGACGTTGGAACAAACAAAAACTAAGGTCGCCAAATAGAAAAATATAATCTTTATATTTGAACCTGAAGTTTAATTTTATTGATAGTTATATGAGAAATATTTACCTGTTATTGTTTCACCTCCGTGATAATGTTATTTTGAGATTTATCACACTTGAAGAACTCGGGAAGCTATTCTGTTAGGTAAGCATGTAAAGTGATAGTACGGAGGATCTACTGACAGCAAAACCAAAAATCCAAACAAAAACATTACACCAGAACCAAAAACAGGTCTCCACTTTCCCAGAAGGAAATGGTGGTGGCGCACTGAGTCAAGGCTGGTTTGAGTGTGTTTTGACTCAGTGGGCGAGGCCTCTCTTTCAGCTGGCGGACTCAAGATAGTTTTGTCGCGCCCGAGCTAATGAGATGGTCTTGTTTCTGTCTCTCCAGTGGGCAAGGCCCCCCTTTAACTTCACATCTCACACTTAAACCAAGACAGAACAGTTCGACTGGTAGGACACTGAGACCAGTCACATCTCGCACTAAAACTAAGACAGAACAGTTCGGCTAGTAGGACACTGGGACCAGCCACATCTCGCACTAAAACCAAGACAGAACAGTTCGGCTAGTAGGACACTGGGACCAGCCACATCTCGCACTAAAACCAAGACAGAACAGTTCGGCTAGTAGGACACTGGGACCAGCCACATCTCGCACTAAAACCAAGACAGAACAGTTCGGCTAGTAGGACACTGGGACCAGCCACATCTCGCACTAAAACCAAGACAGAACAGTTTCGGCTAGTAGGGCAGTGAGAGCAGTCTGTTTTGCTTCCGTTTTGACGCAGGCGTTAATTTCCTTTGAATCAACGAAAGAGACAGGTTTCTTTCAGTCTAACAAATGCGCGAGCATCCGTTTAGCTTCCTAGTCCACCAAACCAAAGTGTTTTAAGACGTTGTAAATTGATAGAGACAGCGGGAAATCCCTACATTGGCGTTTTTGATACTGTATGTTTCATCTATGTACGTACGTATTTTATTGATGTAATCAATGAGAAAACCCACGCGAAGACTTCTTGTGTTTGCTAGATAAATCCTGATGTAAAAGTTATCTCCTTATCTTGCTAAAAGTACTGTGACGATGAAGAAAGCTTTTTTTATTCATAGCCCGTGTCTAATTTGTCTGTTGTATCGTCTTGTGCCACTACAATTAACAACCGTTTTAGGGAGAAAAACAGTATGCGTCAAAGCCAACCTTTTACTGGAGACGCAGAAAATATTTGGTGTTACGCTTCGCTGTATTCTTTGCTTAATTTCCAATTTTTGAAAAAAAAAATATTTCTTTTGCCTTATTTATTTTATTTTTTTTACCTTTTTATTTTACTTTCCAACGCCGACAAATTAGTTTTCAATTCTAATAAAGTTGTAGACTATACAAAAAACACTAGAGGTAATATACATACAATGGCACAGTGTACAACTAATAGGATATTCAGCCAGTGCCAGTGGGGGTTAAAATTCACATAGAATCACTGACTAAACACCAAATTAATGAGAAATGTAATGAATTGATGGACCGTTGAAGAGAAAGAAAACTGGCATAATACATCTCTTATAATGGTATAATATTACATTGTATATACAGGCATACTATTTTTCTATGAGGAAAATGTAAAATGATAAACACGGACTGATTTGAAAATTAACATTAATTTCCATTTTGCGATGACCAAAAGAAACTATTGGTCGTACAAAACTAGACCAGGCCGCATAAGTCTTGCAACAAACCTTTAAAGGCTGCAATGTTTGAATGGATGGAGAGAAGTGGATGAAAGAAATAGCCGTGCAATCTTTACTTCAAGTTCTAGATCTAAATAAACATTTGCAGGCAAGATAGGAAAACGGCCAAACACTTGACCCGACAGGCTGAAACCTAATAATTATAGTTCTGAACCTTGTTGTTTGGTTGTCCAAGACTGGACATCAAGTCATTAGAAAAAACGACAGATTTTTATTTTAGGGAAAGGACTTTGATTCATTTCTGAAATAATTTGAATTAACTAATTCGTTCAAAAGTTACAGCCGTTTAAAGTCTTTGCATGATTTATGCGGCTTAGTACACTAACCAGCAAAAACAGGAAAAAAAGACAGGATGCACCCCTTTACAAAATG